>BQNB010143843.1:6393-16937 GCA_026074375.1 Tanacetum coccineum | reverse complement strand
GAACGAGAAATGATAGAGCTAAGTATGAGTTAGATGCTAAACAAGGATTATTTGGAAATCTTAAGAGCTCATAAGTGTAGTTTGTGGCTTTTTCTCCCATAAGCTCCTAATCGGACTAATAATACGTGCTCTCTTTGAAAATTAAACTTAAATCAACAATTTTTTAAGTATAGCCGTTATCAATAATTTTAGTTCAAATTTATACTTAAATTTTCTAAAAAGAAATTTTCTCTATATCGTGGTATTATATGTTAAAAAAAGAGGTAATAATAATAATAAACTGTGGGCTAATAAAAGTTTACTGCATCTTGCCGGCTCACAACCGATGTTGCAGTCTTCTAAATAAGGCACATAGTATTTATCCGAGACTGATAAAAGTTTGCTGCATCTTGCCGGCTCACAACCGATGTTGCAGCCTTCTAAAAGGTCGATGATTTCATTAGTTTAATGGATGTGTAATTATATTAAGTGTAGTAAACGTGGATTAATAAATATAGGGAAAATCTCTTTTTCTTAAATTTAAATATGCTTTTGAACTAAGACTATTTCGTTTTAAGTTGTGATTTTATGTATAAACGGGAAACCTAAGAGTTTTTGAAACCGAAGGTCCGTGAGTCCCGATACTAGTCTCTGTGGGGTGTCAAAAGCCTGGTCACTTAGCCGCAAGGTTGGGATGTGCCGAGACGAAAGTCGCTACATGGGATGATCTTGCCTTCAAACTCATTATTCTCGGGTGGAACATGAAGCATAGAAATTTTGCAAAATGTTGATCCATGGTTGAAATTCAAAATAAGCACATTCACCTAAGATATAATAATTGCCGGGAGCGAAAAGTTCACAAGGTACAAATATGAGTAATGTTAGCAACGGTGATTTCGTTTTAAGCTTGGTTTGGAATAAGTGAAAAGTCAGGAACGATGAATTTATCCTTGTTTTGGGGCATTTTAGGATTGAAATGTTTCTTGTTTTATGATCCCTAAAAGTTATAAAATAACGAAAGTCAAACATGTTAGTTAGTTGCTTAAAAAGAAAAGTACAAAAAAATAAGAAAAATAAAAAATACAAAAATATGTGTAGGAATAAGTGTATATATTGAAAAATGGTAAAAACGGGGATTTTCAAAGATATTGATTTTTTAATTCCCCTTGATGAACACTTAGCTACTTTTCGAGGTAATTAGTCAAGGGGGATTGAGATTCTTGGTTTTCTAAGTGTTTACTTATAGCATTGCGTGAGGACACGGCAATAGTTTAGTATGGGGGATTTTGGTATGTGTTTAATTACATATACCCTTTGCCTATAAAATCGGACTTAAAAGACCAAAAATATACCAAAAATACATTGTATTTGTGTGTTTTGCATTTATATTGTGCATGAAACGGATATCAACAAAAAGGACAAAAACGAAGCCAAAACGGACAAAACCGAGCACGAAATGGAAAGAGCGTGAAAAAGTCAAGGTCAAATCTAAAAAGTCAACCAAGTCAAAGTCAACAGTCAAAGACGAAGCCAAAATGAAGAAATCTTAAATGGACCAACCCATACCCTTTTAATGGGCCGGGTCAGCCCATTAAGCTTATTGTATAAATTCTACAAGATTTAAAGACCAAAATCCAAGCCCTAAACTCATTAAACCCATTTTATATAATCCGGCCCAAATTCAAAGCCCACAAACCACTTAACAACCATTAACCAACCCCTTAACTCATTTACACCAAAGGTCCCTA
Source organism: Tanacetum coccineum (assembly GCA_026074375.1). Taxonomy (NCBI): domain Eukaryota; kingdom Viridiplantae; phylum Streptophyta; class Magnoliopsida; order Asterales; family Asteraceae; genus Tanacetum; species Tanacetum coccineum. The sequence continues at coordinate 15,210 of BQNB010143843.1, read as the reverse complement.
TTACCTTACATCGTTAGTCCTTAAGGACTAACATTGTTAATCCAAAAGGACTAAGGATGCAACAACATAGCAAACCCATGGCTAACCCCGTTACCCTGTTTATACCAAATCTTTTTCCCGCCACTACTATTCATCCTCCCTCTCCACCTCGACTCCTGCAACCCTAGACAAAAACATCACTTTCCCACCTTAACCCCACTTCATAAAACAACATTTGCTATGTTGGCAATCCTCTAACACCCCATTCGTCAATGAAAAAGACAAGAAATGAAGGGTTAAGATCATACGACTTGGAGACTAAGAAAGATTAATGGCTTGGATTGATTCTTGAACTCTCTCACAGAAGAAGCACAAGTGCTCAACACCTCACACAAAAAACACAAGTGAAGACTTAAGACTTATAATACTTAGTATAAGTAGAAGCCATTGTAGCTCATTTGTCTTGTCTTGTTTTTTCTTGTTTTTGAGCAAATTCGACCATTTTTAATATTGTAATTTACTTTACTTGTCATTTAAATTATTGCATTGTAATTTTTTTCAAGTTAATGAAATTTCAAGTTTTTCTTTAAATATTGTCATTTACTTTAATTGTCCTTTAAATTCTGTCATTAAGCTCTTACATAAGCTTCTGGTTCATTCAAAGCTTATATAAAAGCTTGTTTACATTTCTGTCTTAAAAATTAAAAAAAAAATCCACTCCTCAATTACCTCAGCTTATTTTGGAAGAAAAGCCAAACTTGGAAGGGCTTTTAAGACCATACTAGCTTGTCTTTGACAAGATAGAGCTTGTAGATCAGCTTCTTGTAAGCTTATTTGCCTTGTTTTGAGCAAGGGCTTTGTAAGTTTCCATTTTCTTATTTTTCAAGTTTTTGCTTATTTACTGTTCCTTTGCTTATTACTGCTTATCTTCCTGCTTATTATTGCTTATTATTGTTGTTTTATACTTATTTGTCTTTGATTATTGCTTATATGTCCTTTACTTAAGTTTTTGCTTAAAACTGTTAGATTTAGCTATTTATACTGCTTATCTTTGTTTGCTTGTTTAAAGTGCTTATTGTTAGGATTTCATTTTATGTGACGACTTTACGGAATTACCATAGTTTAACATTTACCCACCAGTACGTCCAGGGACTTGAGTAGTCTAACTTAGTTAAACTATGTATTTGTATGGGCGGTTTAAATCTAACCCTCCATTGCTTCCATGGGAGGCGGTGTGGACTGCGTAATACTTTGATTTTCATTTATCACACACACACTTTCTCTCTCTAGAGAAGTGTGCTTTTTGTTACATTCTCTCCCTCTACTCTCTCTCTACAAAGATGACTATCTTTATATGGTTTGATTCATCAAGACCACCGGATTCAATAATTCTTTGTTTCTAACAATTGGCATCAGAGCCTGGTTGAGATCTTGGCTGTAGGTTACGATTCTGCTCATGGTACGGTTGGCCGATTGTCATTTCTACACCCTGTCTTTCAGTAAAATTTGTTGTCCGGGTTATATAATGTGTTGTTACTGCCTTCATCAAGGTTCACTGTTCGATCAGGTTCCCCATTTTTATTATTTTTTTCGTATGGGTTCCCCTTGTCTTGGTGTAAAAGACACGAAAATTGTTCCCTTTTCCACACAAAAACCACCCCCTCCCCCCACCCCCCCCCCCCCCTCCCCCCCCGGGGCCGACCCCCCCGTGCCCACCGGAACGCCCCACCCCCCGCTGTCACGCCCCCCCCCCCCGCGCCCCACCGCGCCGCGGGGACGCACACCACCCCCCACGCGCGACGGCAGGGTGAGCGGCCTCTCGATACGATCCCCACCCCCCCCCCACCAGGTCGTTACATCCCCCTACCATTACAACGCAACCCCCCCCCCAACGATCCCCTATCCAGGGCATCAGAGCCTCGGTTAAGTTCTTGGGTCAGGGTTACGATTTATGGTCCGGTTGGTCTCGTCATTTTTATCATGTGTTTGTTGTCCGGGTTACTGGTCATCTACTGTTTGTTGTTACTGTTCATCAACTGTTCACTATTCAGATCTGGTCCCATTTTTATTATTTTTTTTCGTGTGGTTTTTCTTGTGTAAAAGCCACAAAAATTGATGTGTTTGATGTTATATGTTTATGTTTCATCTGGTTCAAATCTGTTATTCTTTTTGAGCTTACAAGACAAGATTATAGTGTAAACAAATCTGGGTTTATCTCTATTTCTTGGTTGAGTTTTGATGAAAGTGAAAAAGAAAACACAGATCCGGTTATATAGCTCGGTTTCTTATGGTGTCGCTCTTCATCGCAAATGTTCAGTTGACCGGTTAAATTAACGTTTTTGGAAAAATATGTCTTGGGTTCAATCTCAACTCCTGGCTAAAAGATCACTAAAACGTATGTTCATTGTCCGAGGATTGGTCCTTGAGGAAGGGTTAGTCGGCACCCAAAAAAGTGTACAAGGTCAAGATTTTTCCCGCGATTTAAACCTTTTGGAGACATTAATATAATTATAAAAGACGATTTTAAAAAAAATAAGCCATAAAGTTGCTATATAATCCGAAACAACAATTATAAAAGACGATTTTTAAAAAAAATAAGCCATAAAGTTGCTATATAATCCGAAAAAAATAAGCCATAAAGTTGCTATAATTATAAAAGACGATTTGATCTTGCGTTTTGTTGAAAACTTGCATTTTGCAAGCGATTGAAGACCCTTAAAGCAAACAAATATAAACGTCATGCTGCCTGCGTTTTGTTTCTGTTGCGTTTTATCTCAAAACTCAAGCTTGCGTTTTGTGTTGAAATGTTGCGATTTGTCTCAAGATCTAAACAGTGTCAACTCGGTATTTACCGAGTTGACCCGATCAACTCAACTGAGTCGGGTCAAAGACAGAAATAAACAGAAAGATTAACAGAGTCGAATGTCAAACCACAACAACATTAACAACAACAACAGACACATCAACCATCAATCAAATCCATCATCTAAATCCTAAACACATCGTCACAAATAATATAACAAATCCCCATATATATATAAAAATTCTTTCGTCACATGTACAATCACCATCTCCATCAATTACAAGACTCGAAACTTAAATGAATTCGAATCAAAGATCTCAGATTTCTTGCTTTCGTGTTGTACCAAGATTCAAGACATGATCCTTTCAAGACCATAGACGAAAACACGGAAAGAATCATCATCGATCTTTAATAGGCAAACCATTTTTGTTTGATCTTCGAAAATAAATAAAGGTTGATAACAACCTTGTTATAACCTTTATTTGCTTCGATCACTGACACACAAACCAAATCGGAACCTACCCGGGACCCTTAGTGGCCTTGATGATCTTGAAGTCGTCATCTTTGGGTTTCTTATTTTTGGTTTTGCTGAATCACTGAGATATGGATAGAAAGAAAAGGTGTGTGATCTATGTATTTGTGGAAGATAATTGGTGGATTTGGTTTCATTATTGGTGCACCGATTGTTAATTCGATTTGATTTGTTAGTGGTGTGTGACTGTTCTTGGGAGAAAAATGGAGGCGATGAAAAATGATTAGGGTTAGGGTTATGATAGAATAATCAGGAAGTGGTTTATTTATATCCCTAACTCTATTTGTGACCTGGTTTACATAAGGCCGAGAGTTTGTATGTAATGGTGTTGGGCTCATGGTCGGTTTCAATGAGGTGGGCCGAATGGTTAATAATAGGTTTGTTTAATATTGATTGGGCCGTGAGTTTTGTTAGGATATGAACTGGGCCGATACCAGTTAATACCACATGGGTGGACGAAATTTTTGGCTATTAGGCTTAGATATGAATCGATCATATCTGATTATTTGATAACTTGTTGGTATTAATAGTGGGATTGTATTATTAGAGTTTGTGACAAAGTAATTAATAGATTTAGTGACGAGACCGGGATCGAGCTTTATAAAGAATCATGAAGCTTAAATTTTAATGGCTAGTATTGGATTTCATGACTACGGGGTTTTTTGTACGATGTGACTTAGTTGAGTTTGAAGTTATTTGGTGTTTTTGGCTTCATTCCTGGGTTCGTTTCATTGGGTTGTCTCCATCAGCGGTAATCAGTATTAGCCTACAGAATTGATAAGGGGATTTAGACAAACGGCTAAAGGTTCGGATTACGATGACAAGTGATCACAAAGTTGATTCGGTATCCCTTATTTGATATTGAAGTTGGATTTCACGAAGGCGTGTTCTTATTTTATCTTGAAGTCGGGGTTGGTTGGATGCATGATTTCAATGATAACTTGCTCGTTCTTAAGATTTAAGTTGAAGACTTGGTTTATCTAGTTTCCAGAAGTCGGGGTGGATGGTTGAAGACCTGAATAACTATCACTTAAAGGAGTTATGTTGTAGTACTCAGTGTCACACGCTAAAGACGATGTGGATAATCGCAAGAGGTGATGAATGTCTCATACTTTGGGAGGAGTATTGAGTACTTAGAGATTTGCTTGGAGTACAAATTCTCTACACCGTTCTTCCAACATTTGTGCAAGCTTAAGTCACAAGAACATGAAATTCTACTTCAGTTTCAAATTTGGTATATCGGGTTTACTCCATCAGTGGTCACTTCAAATAGCCTACATCAAGGGTGGTAAAGATAGTTAGAGAGAGTTAACGAGTAGAGATTTGATCGGCAGTTGATTCTCACAGGATACATTTATGCTAATTTTATTCTTCTCACAAGATTTCAAGTACATGTGCGTACAATGTTTTGCTGATTCCGAGGTATCAAAACCAGCAAGGGGGAAGGAGACATACATCTGAACGCACAACGAGTACATATGATGAGTCCTCCAGTTAGTCAGTATCCTACACGAAGAAATGTGTTCATCCGGGACGTACTTGATTTTTATGGTACTGTTTTGGTGTTGTCATTTTGACTACATCCGGTACTCAGCTGTTTTTATGGTACTGTCTTGGTGTTATCATTTAGACTACATACGGGATAAATTGCTTACACTCGGGGCTTAGTTGACTTTGGTGTAGCAATTCTCATCTGCAATTTCCTGAAAGGAGTAAAGTGCATATTCGGGTCTTAATTGATTTTGATGCTACGTTTTTGACTTCATTAATCGGATAAAGTGTGTACTTTGGGTTTTTGGGCTTCAAATAATGAGACTGGTAGCATCTCTTCAACTACATGGGGGAAGAGATCTCTTGATACTTTTGGTATGCATTACTTGAGCTTCCAGCGGGGAAGAAATGTGAGAAGAATTATTCAAGCGTGAGAACATACGTTGCTGATCTATTTGATGATTCCCCAAACAGTTAATCACTAAGCTTATTATCAAAGGAGCAATATTTGATGTGGTTTGCTACTAATTCCGCTGTGCACTTAATTATTCTAAGCTTGAAAGAAAGCTTTAAAACTGCTCAAGAGAGGATTGCTTATTTGGGGGGAAGCTGTGAAAGCTTCTAAATGAAGAATATGTGGCGTGAATTAGGGGGAAGCTAATTCAGAAGCTTTCCTTAACCAGAAGTGTATGGGTTACTTAGTTCATGTCTATTACAGTATTTCTCCTACAAGGTACTACAAAGATGATTCGTGTTGGAGTGTAGACTGGAAGTCAAAGGCCACAGAAGACATCATCAACATTGGAAGCTTCATGGAAGTTCTTGTTCTTAATAATTATGTACTTGTTAGGAAAATATTGTAAGTAATTCCGTATATCGTCCCATGGGGGAAGATTGTTAGGATTTCATTTTATGTGACGACATTATAGAATTACCATAGTTTAACATACCACCATACGTAGGGACTAGAGTAGTCAACTTAGTAAACTTATGTATTCGATGATGGTATAAATACCCCTCCATTGCTTCCATGGAGGGGTGAAACTTGTAATACTTTGATTTTCATTTATCACACACACACTTTCTCTCTCTAGAGAAGTGTGCTTTTTGTTACATTCTCTCCCTCTACTCTCTCTCCACAAAGATGACTATCTTTATATGGTTTGATTCATCAAGACCACCGGATTCAATAATTCTTTGTTTCTAACACTTATTCTCTGTTGAAATTTGCTTATTATTGGATAATATTGCTTTGTTATTATTAGGTTTCAAAACTCCTTGCTTAAATAGTTAAAATAACACTTTAAAAATAGTTTTTGATAATTTAAAGGGGTGTTTGGGTTAAGACCTCAAAGTGGGTCAAATTGGTTAAAAAACCTTTTGGGTCATTCATCCAACTTTAACAAGCTCATTTAAGTAATTTTAATCAGTTTTTAAAAAGTTTTAAAATTTAAAAGCTTGTTTTTAAGTTCTGTCTAAAAGGTTTCTAAAACTGTGGGTTCAAAAACAGTTTTATACAGCTTATTTGATTAAGACTCTTTAAACAGCTTTTAAGTGTTGTATTGGTGTTGTTTTTAGTGTCAAAATGCAGTAGGATTATTATTGGTTAAGAGTCTTTTGTCACTTTTGGTTTGGCACAAAATATGTCAAGTGAATTTTTCTTTTAGTTTTAAGTTTTCAAAAGCCATTTTTCAATCTTATTTTTAGCTTAGTTAAAATTAGTTTTAGATCTTGAAATTGAAAACACAAGCTCCTTAGGTGCCAGGCTTCATCTGTTTTAGCTTAATTTATAAAATAGGGCTTATTAGATGAGTTAAAATTAGGCATGCAAAAGCTCTTTTGTCTTTTCAAAATCTTGAAAAAAAACTCAGTATATGCTGAGTGTGATAGCCTTTTCATTTAGCTTTTTCCTAGCTTATTTGAGTTTCAAACTAAAATCTCTTTGCTGATTAGTGTAGCTTATAGGATAAGCTTTGCAGGCATATAAGCCCCTAAGCCATAAGGATCCTTTTTCTAGCTTAAAAATAAGCTAGAAAAGTGCCCTATTGGCTGTTTGGTTAGCAGTTTGGGCCAAAAAGCTTATTGGCTTTTTAAGGCTTTCCAGCTTAATTTCCTTGCTTATTTTTGCTTATAAATGTTTTTTTAGGTTTAGCTAGTTATCTGTCTTAACTTAATTGCTTTTAGTTTGTGCTCATTAGTTCTAAAAAAAGCATTGCAGTTTAAGACCTTTTTTATACTTAGTGTAAAAACCAAAACTGTCTACCTTTTTCAGCTTTTTTCCAGCTTATTTATTTGCTTATTTTTGTTCCTAAGTACTTATTAGGTTTGTTTTAAGGCCCTTGTAGCTTATTTAGTTTAGTTTTAGCTTATTCATAGCTTTGAAGTTAAATATTAAGTCATTGTCAAGTTTTAAGCTACTGTCACTCTTTTTAGCTTATTTCCGTGCTTATTTGTGGTTTGTATAAAAAGTCACTTTTTAAAAACTGCTTATTTTCGGGTCTTAAAGCTTTTCTATAAAAAAATTTTGCAAAAAAATAAAACGTGGGTGTAGAATACTAGTAATCTTATGATCAAACCAAGAACAAGAGTGAGATGTGGGTTATGATGTTAGAGAGAGATTGGATGGAAAATGGATGAATTGCATAAAATGAAATGTGGTAAAAATGGAACAACCAACCTCTACAAGGCTAGGAGAGGGTTTATATAGTACCTATAGTGGCCGGCCATGGGCTAGGATGGGCCTCCCATGGGCCTTGGGCCGGACTAGATTACTAATCTAATCATTATACTAACTACGAGCTAAGACCTGTTACAACTTGGAAGTGACCGACACTTTTCGTGTTTCCAACATTTTATTTCATAAAAATTTCAAAAATAAACAAAAAAATATTTTTCTTTTTCTTAAAATTTTCTTTTAATTCTAGGTTTAGAAAATTAGTTTTCATTTTTAGGACTTAATTTTGATTTACTTGTTTAATTGTCATGTTTTATTTGTTTCTCGTTTTCCTTTTTAAATTGTTTAATTGTGTTTAATTCGCAACTTTGATGCTTGCTATCATGATCCATAAAAGTGTGAGCATGCCGGTCCGATGGTCACAATATCACATGGAGGCAATACTACACAACAAGGATGATAAAGAGAATTACTGTGGATGATGATCTCAATGAAAGCTCAAAAAAGAAATCTTTGAAACTACTCAATAGAGGATTGCTTGTTTGGGGGAAAGCTATTAAAGCTTCATAATGAAGAATATGTAGCATGAATTAGGGGGAAGCTAATTCAAAAGCTTTTCCTTAACCAGAAATGTATGGGTTACTTAGTTCGTGCCTATTACAGTATTTCTCCTATTAGGTACTATAAAAATGATTCATGGTGGAGTGCAGACTTGAAGTCAAATGAAAAGCAGATTCTAGAAAATTTCGACATGACCAGAAGTGCAGGAAAATAAAGTTTTCAAGACATGCAGCTAATTCAGAAACTTCGAGATGACAAGAAGTGTATGAAGAAAGTTGATCCTTCAAGCAGATCAAAGGCCATTGAAGATGTCATCAGCATTGGAAGCTTCGTGGAAGCTCTTGTTCTTAATATATCGTCCCATGGGGGAAGATTGTTAGGATTTCATTTTATGTGACGACATTATGGAATTACCATAGTTTACCAAACCACCATATGTAGAGACTAGAGTTGTCAACTTAGCATTCTTATGTATTAGATGGTGGTATAAATACCCCTCCATTGCTTCCATGGAGGGGTGAGACTCTTGTGGTAATACTTTGATTTTCATTTATCACACACACATTTTCTCTCTCTAGAGAAGTGTGCTTTTTGTTACATTCTCTCCCTCTACTCTCTCTCTACAAAGATGACTATCTTTATATGGTTTGATTCATCAAGACCACCGGATTCAATAATTCTTTGTTTCTAACACACGTATTAACCATATTTATTCTAATGAAACACATGTTTTGCTAATAAGTGCAATGATTGTCTTATCTCGTTGGTGACATATCA
>BQNB010143842.1:0-16938 GCA_026074375.1 Tanacetum coccineum | reverse complement strand
ATGAAGTTTTTCATACTCGAACTTAAAGCTTAAAATTCTATATACGCCTTTTTCAACTGGTTCTACTGATAATTTTTTGGTTATTTTCAGTAACAATGACAAAGGTAATCAAGGAAGAGTTCGAGAGACTTGAGTCTCTAAAGATCGATGATGTTTCGCTCACTTACGATACATCACTTGAAATTTTTCATGAAGAATTCAACCGAATAAGCAGAATGGATGATGACTTGTTTACCTATGAGGTTGAAATTGATAGGGTTGCTAACACTACATGTGACTTAAATGGGGATGATGATTTAGAACAACAGATGTCACATGAATCTGATGATGATATGGAGTATGATCCATCTAATATCGAGTTTACAGAATGGTTAGCTTCAAAAAATTTTAACTACAAAATAATGGATCATTATACAAAGAAAGCATTATGGATTTATTAGTCTAGAGGAGATGATGAAGTTGAACTCACTGACAAAGAATGCTCTGATTCAGATGAAGAAGATGAAGTTGCGAAAATCTTTATGATCGAAACCAATGTATTTAATTTTGAAACACGTACGTGTAGAGCTTTCAAGGAATTTAATTATCTTTTACAAATCGATCTGGATGTGCTTACTAAGGATATTGAGGGATTTAAGACTTACAAAGACTATAAGGATGATTGGATTTACAAATGGAACAAAGATGTGCCATGGGTACATGAGAAACCATGGATGGATGACGGAGTATGGAATGAACCTGCTCCAGTTGAACATTATTGTGAGCCTTTTAATTATAAAAATTGATGTTCAGAGTGTCCAACCTGTAGCTGGTGGGACGATGGATATTGTAATAGAGGAAACTTACCTGGAGCTTACATAGTCAGAAACACACTTCATTATCAAGATTTTGAATGGTACGAAGCTCTGGAGGATGGCAAACTGAAAGAAGAAGCTTTGAAAAATAAAGCCATCATGGAAGAAATAATCAATGACGATGTGGATGAATCTGGTAATGAAGGTTGGAGAAGATGGAACATCTATGAGAGTACCAACCATGGTAATGAAGAATGAGAATATGAGATGGAACATGAAAATAAAGAAAGATGTGAATTGTTTGATGATCAAGAACGGCCGGTTTGCATAGTAAGAAGATTAAAGATGATCAAATATTCTTTTGGGGATAATGAAGAGTATGTCGCTGTAAAAGAAAATAAATACGACAATTTGACGAGTACAAGCGAAGATGCATGCCGCGCATACTAAGAAATCTTTCGCATGATGGACGAAGGATGGATGGTAACAAGATCCGAGTGAAAAAGCTTAAGAAAAAGTCTAACTTAAAGACTAGCTGAAAGAAAAGTGCTTCTCGTGAGACGAACCAGATTGTTATTTATTTTTATCGAGTCTGTTTTCTCAGACATCAATACGGCGTATCCGCTCCATACCATACGGCGTATTGGTTGTCTGGACGTTATCAGTCCTTTATTGTTTATGCACTTTAATGCATTATTGTCAGTTCTGTCCATACTGCGTATTCATGCACATGATATGGCGTATTCGGCAGACTGGCCCTTATATATATACTTTTTACAGGTCTTTATATGGCATATTCTAGTTTATGGATACGGCGTATTGGTCTTATGTACAGTTAGTTTATATATAATTAACCGTAGGTACCGAGATAAGAATACATGGTTTTTCCTAAATTTTGCCCAGGACCTCGCTGAAAAGAAATCGACAATGTTGGTGAAGTATCTACAATCTGGAATTCTTGCTCAATAAATCTACATGGAGAATCATTACCGAGCAAATATCAAAGGAGTTTCTCATTCTAATTCTTTTTAATTCCCATTTTTAATATTTTATCCATACAACGAGGACGTTGTATAATTTAAGTAGGGGGATGGGAATTAGAATGTATAGTTGTCATATTTTTTGCATTAAAATGTTTAAATTATGCTCAAATTTAAAAATATTTCAAGCATACTTTTGTGAAATTACTTGTTACATAACCTGCACACAACAACCCTTATTAGATATTGTGAGGATTTAACCTTATCCGTTTCCAAATGTTTACCTAAATTCCATAAAAAATATGAGTGTGCCGGTGATGTTGTAGACTTTAGAACTTGGCTTGGTATATCTTATTCAGACACAATAAATTATTACTATGATTTAGATGGAGTAACGGTTTTTAAATGGTAAATTTCTAGATTACACCTAGAAAAGCCTTTATATGTTGTAATATTAACTAACTACACTGGTTAGTTAAATCCCATATAAACCCTTTGTTTACTCTCATTTTAAGAGTAAGATACCCCTAGAAAAACCTATAGAGCCAATCCTTTAGGAATAACACCAACTATTTGTTTCGTTACACCTTTACATCTTAGCCTACCCTCTAGATTAAGTCAATTCATCAGTTACTAGTTGCTTAAAGTGTAAAGTATGTATTTCTCGAGTCTTGTTTCAATTTTCTATCTTTGATACGCTTGGGAAGAAATTTGCACATTGCAAATGGGAATGTATAAAGTAGTCAAAAATCATGTATTTTGACTACCATCAAAATTATTGGTACGTCCGAAAAATGAAGAAAAATTAAAGGAATTATCTGGAGTTATTATGACCGTGAAGATGGTGAAATTACACCGAGTTTCGTAGTTAGTATATGTTGGAAAAAAATGAAAAAATTAGAAAAATCGCAACAAAAAAGAGGAGGACAGTTTGGAGATAATCGTCCGTCAAAAAGCTTAAACCGAAGGAATTATATCAAGGATCGATTATTCGTTGATACGTCTTATAAGTTAACGATGTAAAGTTTTGTATAAAGTGGTAGATATGGCCACTTATCTTGTAAAAGTATGCTAGAAATAGGCATATTGGGAAGTCGACCGTTACAGGAACGCCAAATTAGGTTGTTGTTTTTGATCTATGATAAAGACGTGTGTAAATAGTTGTGTCTTTTTCATGGTAACGGTCGGGAAAAAGTGTCTAGCAACTTGTACCTTATTTGTTTAGTACATAATACCGATTTGTGTTCGTAATGTTTATATAACAACAATTTATTTATCCCTGTCCCCAAGTCATTAACCTTGGGTTTTACGCGAATGAGGATGTGATCGAGTATGCATGTCTATTCTGTTGTTACAGCCATGTATGCGTGATTCAGTTGCCTTGTTGGTTTATTACTTTTGGTGAAAGTTAGAAGATCATACCCTATATCATTCTTCATCCTAACCCTTGGTTAAACTCGAAAGAAGATGTGATCGAACACACATGTCTATTCCGTCATTACGGGCATGTATGTGTGATTCAGCTACCTTGTTGGTGTTGTACTTTTGGTGAATGATTGTTAGAATGATCAACCCCGAGCCTTATAATACAAACTCATTTTGCCTTTACAAACTTGTTACTCCTTAACTCTAGTGGTAGAGATGCGTATCCTTGTCAAGCCTATGAACATACTCGTCATGACCGAGCAATTGTGCGAATTAGTTACATGTTACCACATATATTAGTTGAGTGATTTGAGTGTTTTCATCTACCTATTTCGTGAGGTGTTTGGTTGTGTACTTGTAATAGATCAAATAAATGCTTAAACCAAAATAATCCTTAGGGATACATTTTTATAAACTTCTAAAGGCTACTTGAGGACAAGTAGTGTTGGAAATAAAAGGATTCTTAACTATTACTACTGCTGGTTGGAGTTACTGCTGCTGCTCAAGATTAAAGAAAAAGTTCTAAGTCATTACTAAAGGCTAGTGTTAATATTAGTAACTGCCATAACAAAATGTCCGACTGCTAGAAAGCGGTTTTTTTTTTTTATGGCTGTTACACTTAGTTAGTACTATTAGTCTGTTTTAGTACTGCTAAAGACGCGCCAGTCAACTATTACAGGTTAAAGGATATAGGTTATTGGTTATGCTTAGGGGTTAAATTAATGTGACAAATGATAACCTAATGCACATGACCCATGACCCATGTGAATTAGTCATTGTCACCGGTAATGCATGGTCCATGACACTATAAGCCACTACAACCCAATGCACATGACCCCATGACCCATGTAATACCCCATTGCACACCAATCATGTATGGCGTAACATGACACTAAAGTCACTACAACAACCCAAGCATATAGACTCATAGTGATGTTAAATACCATTAATTAAGTGTGACTAGTTATAACCTAATGCACACGACCCATGTTAATTACCCATTGTCACCAGTCATGGATGTGTCGTAACATGACACTATAAGCCACTACAACCCAATGCATATGACCCATATGATGTCAAATACCCATTAATGAATGTGACCAGTGATAACCTAATGCACATGACCCATGACCCATGACCCATGTGAATTAGCCATTATCACCGGTCATGCATGGGTTCCAATACACTATAAGCCACTACAACCCAATGCACATGACCCATGACCCATGTTAATTACCCATTGTCGATCACCAACCATGTATTGGTCGATAACATGACACTATAAGCCACTACAACACAATGCACATGACCCATGACCCATGTTAATTACCCATTGTCACCAGTCATGGATGTGTCGTAACATGACACTATAAGCAACTAAACCCAATGAACATGACCCATGACACATATTAATTACCCATTGTCACCAGTCATGGATGTGTCATAACATGACACTATAAGTAACTACAACCTAAGATATTTTGTTTTAAATACATCGGTTTTATCATAAATAACTGATCTATTTATCATCGAAGTAAAATTTAACTTAATTTTAGGCACTAAATCTGAAAATTTTAGATCCCGCTTTATACTTTTCAAGTCTCCCGCCTACTCCGCCCCTTTTTCTAAAATCAAAACCCTATTAATTTTCCTCTCTTCCTGCCGCCCCCTTTTAGTTTTTCCCACTCACAGATACAGAGACTTTTGTCCTCTTATTTGTTTCATATATTTTTGTTGGATTTCATCTCCACCACGGCCACACCTCTTCTGGTCATTATAACAACACTGCCCACACTCTGGTTTATTGAGGTATTTACATCAAAGTTGCGTAATACTTGAACTTAATCTTTAATTTGATGTAGTTATATATTTGTTTGAAGTTGATTTATATGTTTTCTAATTCTTGGGTATTCCCACCGTTGTACACCTTTCGGAATTACAGGGTACCTGATGCCGCAACGTGCGAATATCCTGTTAGTTTTATACTTAAAAGTTTGTACATTGTTTTCAAGTTTTAATTGGAGTTTTATACTTAAAAGTTTGTAAATTGTTTTCAAGTTTTATATGCACACCACACAAAGTGATGTGCACACCACAAAAATACATATGTGGTGTTGTACCATATGCATCACACATGTGATTTTGTGATGTACACATCACTTTATGTGATGTGGATATCACCTCCCTTATTTAATCATTAAAATAAATACAATGAAAAGTGAAGAGCGGGAGAATGAAATCATGGGCGGGAGAAAGAGAGGGTCAAAGTGTATAAGCAAAGAAACCCTAAAGCTTAACCCTTTATTAAAGGGTACTACTATTGGTACCCCCTGGCTCACAAAAAAGTACAAAAAAAGTACTTTTGATTCCTTTTATACCTCTTTTTTACAGTGCAACGCAGTTTTTTATCAGTTTCTGTTCCGTAAATTTTGACAGTTTCATACTTTTGACCTGTTAAACTTTATATTTTTCATTCTGTTTTTTCCGTGTCACAGTTTTATAACATATACAAAATTAAAAAAAAAAAAAAACCGGGAAAAACCATGGGGGAAAAACGGCTTTTCAGGGGTACAAATAACATGAGCCTTATTAAAGTGTCACCCGCCGCCCTCTCTTTCTTTTCCTCCGATCTGAGGTATTCTGAAAACCTTTTTCTCCTTGACTATATTTTAGATTTTATGTTTAATCTAATCCTAGATCTCATGACTCATCATCATTGGAGAGTTTTGTTAGGTTTGTTGAGACGGTTAATCTGGTTCAAGAGCCTATATTTAAAAGGTTTTGTTGATTATTAATTTGCTTTCATGAATAACCCTCTGCCTCTTTTTAACTGTAGTTTGATGGCCTCAGATTACTGTTCAAGCTCATTCATCTTCGTTGCTTTGGAGACTTAAATGGTTATTCTACTTGGGTGTTTTCTTACTTGGGTGGTATATTCTACTTCTTTTATTACTTGGGGGTTTTCTTCACTTAAATGGTTAAAAATGGAGTTTTTTATTTGAGATGAGTCTGTTCTGTGTAAAGCTTTTAGTGAAATTGTAGTGTTGCATATTCATGTCAGTGGTTTCGTTCTCTTGTATCTCTTTCTAACTTAATTGGAGGAGATAATAACTTCTATTTGTTGGGCTAGTTTATCAGTTTGTTACTTTGTAAGTTGCTTGTTCTTTGAACATAGTTGTAGTTTGTTATGATTCTTCTGGATGTGTTTTTGGCTGCTAATGATTTTGTTTGTCAAAGATGGTTGTAATTCATGTCATCTTATGCATTAAAACATTATCTTTTTCTTGACTTGTAGAGGTTTTAAGTGGCTTGAAAGCATCTTTTGTAAATCTGCTCCTAAAATTGAATTCCATTTGAAAATTGTACATTCTTATGATATACAGAGTAGCTGTTAAAATGTCATCTCATTTGCTTAGTGCTTTTCTAGCTTCTTTCAGCTTACGACATTGATTTGTATTGTAACTTTCTCACTCGGACTCAAATCACAAGGCTTGCCTTTTGTTTGTATCAAGAACAAGTAAACCTCACAAACAAAAGGACAAAAGGCCAGCCTTGGTTGTACGGGTCAAATAATTTGTTTCTTACTAATTGGCTAGTAAACCTCACAAACAAAAGGCCAATAGGCCAACTAGACAATTGTGAAATTAGTTTGCATATAAAGTGCATATACCTCTGCTACCAGTTTCTCCATTTCCCGTAGGAAAATTTTAATTATGCAAGACGGTTGGCCCTAATTTTCGTTTCAATTTAAGGTAATTTGAGATCACTAGTCTAGGCCGTGCTTTTGCGCCACGTCGATTTTCTGTGATGGATGCATGATAATCCTTATTTTATGCCTATATATGGAATTGCAATTTTGTTGAGGGTTGTGATTTTCTGTAACCTGGCTATTTTGTTCTGTTTTTCCTGTTCAGGAAAGACAAAGCAGCCACAATTGCTATGTGAATCAAAGGT
Source organism: Tanacetum coccineum (assembly GCA_026074375.1). Lineage (NCBI taxonomy): Eukaryota > Viridiplantae > Streptophyta > Magnoliopsida > Asterales > Asteraceae > Tanacetum > Tanacetum coccineum. Next base: position 9,785 of record BQNB010143842.1, on the reverse strand, counting down.
GTACAAGATGCTACAAGGATGAAGTAATGAGCGTTTCTCATAATTCTCTTTCATATCCTTCACGGTGTGGTATTTTGTTGGTTATTCTCACTGCTTCTTGTGTCTGCAAATTTTTAGCTGGAATTCCAAATGTGAGATGGTTTGGTGTCGAAGGAGACTACAATGTTTTTGTGTTGGATTTATTGGGACAGAGTCTTGAAGATTTGTTTAACATGTGTAGTAGGAAGTTGTCTATGAAAACCGTTCTTATGCTTGCTGATCGGATGGTATACCTTCTTCACATTGCGTGCACGATCTTTATTGAAAGTTGCATGCTTTTCTCGCCCCGCTGATTCTTGCGTTTGAATTATTTCTGTAGATCAATCGTGTTGAATTTATCCACGATATCAAGCCAGATAATTTTCTTATGTGCTTAGGGAGGCGTGCTAATCAGGTTCGAATCAACAAATTCTTCCCTTTCCATTGTACATGTATGTTTTCTCAATTGCTACCAACATATACTTGCATCTGCACAAAACATGTGTATGCTATTGATTTTGGGCTAGCGAAGAAATATAGACATTTTCATACTCAACGGCACATTCCTTTTAGGCCTTGGTTGTACGGGCCAGCCTTGTTCGAACTCGACTTGTGAAATCGAGTCGATTTCAAATAGTTTACGAATCGATCTCGAACAAGTCGCAAGTTGTATCGTGCCGTTTAGAATCCAAGTAAGAGACTATTTATTGCTTGTGTAATTATTATAGGCTAAAACAGTAAATTGTGATATGCTTTGTACTAGTTATTAGATTAGATTAAATAGATAGATAGATTAGATGTTGAGGTACATACACCTTATACGTATACAACCAAGAACACACGATTGATACATGAAGGGTGGGTTGTTTACTGTCTTTTGTAAAGTTCAGATATCATGTGTTTAACTTGTTTTTAAATTTCTTTTGCAGATACATAGGTAAACAAGACTCTCTTCAAATAAAAGGTGGATATTTGTTCATTATACTTTTAATTTTGGAAGCATATGCAGAAGATACAACCTTAATAAAAGGTGGATATTTGTTGATTATACTTTTAATTTTGGAAGCATATGCAGAAGATACAACCTTAATTAGTTGTTGATGGAGTCCTTTTTTTACTTATAATGTTGTAGAATATTGTTTGTAATTTTCCATAAAGAATAAATCTTGTAGTGAATTGTTTGGTTTGATATGAAAATGTGGTTTCTGTTGTATTTACATTTGTATTATATCTGCATACACACAAACACCAAATTTCATGTGGCTATTGGATGATTAATAGTCACACAAACTACATATTTTTTCACTTTAAACAGCATATGGTCATACTTATTAACATTTTTGGTCACTTTATGTTTAATTGTATGTGATTAAATACTAAAAAAAACATGTTTTGCTTGACTAAATATTACAAAAGGCTACACAAATATAAAATTAATGTGGCTTTTGGATGATCAATAGTCATACAAAATACACATTCTTACTTTAAACAACATAATAGTTACACTTATTAACTCTTTTTGGTCACTTTATAGTATTAACTGGTATGTGACTAAATACTTAAAAATATGCATTTAGTGTGAAAAATATTACAAAAAGCCTACACAAAACATAAAATTCATGTGGCCATTGGATAACTAATCACACAAAATACACTTTACTTCCACTTTAAACAGCATATGGTCACACTTATTAACATTTTTGACCACTTTATGCTTAATTATGTGACTAAATATAAAAAAACATGTTTTGTGTGACTAAATATTACAAAAGGTCACACAAACATAAAATTCATGTGGCCATTGGATGATCATTAGTCACACAAAATACACATTTCTTCACTTTAAACAGCATATGGTCACACTTATTAACACTTTTGGCCACTTTATGCTTAATTGTATGTGACTAAATACCCAAAACAAACATGATTTGTGTGTCTAAATATTACAAAAGGTCACACAAATATAAACTTCATGTGGCCATTGGATGATCAATAGTCACACAAAATATACATTTTTTCACTTTAAACAGCCAATGTTGCAAAAATCGCTAGGCGCTAGTCGGGCGGTCGACCACCTTCGAGGCGGAATAAGCCTAGGCGCCGCCTAGGCGGATTGAGTTTTTTATATGTAAATATTATAAATAATATATATAAATAACAAAATACTTCAAATTCAAATAGTTCAAAGTTCACATAGTTTTGAAGTTGCAAAATAGACAAATAAACATAACAATTCAAGTAGTTAAAACTTCAAAACGTTAACATATTACTTGAAACATAAATATTAGATTAATGCTCAATTTTTATCTTGTCCATATTGTTCAATGATTTGAGCTCCGTCCGACTCGTATTCAACCTCATCTACTTCCTCCTCACTTCCCGACACGAAATCATCCTCAAAAAGTTCTCTTTCTTTATTTCTAGCACTTGTCCGAGGCCTTAATTCATCTTCAACACCCAAAGCATCACCAACCGCCTCCCAATGTGCATTATCAAACTCAACAATCCATTCTTGTGCCTCACTTGCATTTTCTCCTAGAAGTATTTCATGATTTCTCGCCTTTCTTTTCTTGTTATGTTCCATTAAATTTGCATTAGCTTGAACATAAACAAGATTGTTCATTTTAGCTACCTCTAGTCTATTTCTTTTTTTCGTATGCACCTACGAAGTTCAAATTAAGCAAAAATAAATTCAAGACATAAATGAGTATATATATATTTGTTAGATTACTTAACATTTGAAGTTACTAACCCCTTCAAATATGCTCCAAATTCTTTCACATCCCGACGAACTAGTAGTTAAAGTAAGTATCCTTATAGCAATCGTTCTCAAATTAGGAGCCGAGCCACCATAACTTTTCCACCAATTTGCTATAATTTGAAAACAAACATATAATATATTGATAAATATAATCTTTTGTACCAAAAAAATAATTAAAGTTATGCATTACCCGGATCAAACTTCTCATTGTTCACCGAACATGATTTAATCGCAATCGGCCGGTCAAACTTTTCAATCTTCCTCTCGTACATTGGCAATTCAACCGTATTGATGTGGTCTTGTGTGGTATATCCTATATCATAACACGGGGTCGATTCTTGGATCTGACTAGTTTCTAGAGAGAGAAACACTAGAGAGAATATATTCTAGAGAGAGAAAGTGTTTTCTTTTGTAAATGAATTTATGACTAGCTTACCTCTTCCAAAGTTGGAAGAGGCTATATATAGTACTTACAATATACCGGGTATTCGTACCCGACTTAAAACCGAAAAACGTACTATTAACTATTAAACTACGAACTATAATAAACAGTAAAATACACGGGGTGACCGAGTCTTTTTCTAATATCTAACAATCTCCCCCTAAGGGAGGTCACCCCAGAAAATACCAACTTTAATCACTTCATTCCTTTAAGCTCGTAACATAGTTGATCTCTTGTACATTTGGGATAAGAAATCTTTGATTCATCTTACGACTTGTCTTGACAGTGATCTTGAGCTGCTGAGATCATCGACCCAAACACTGCTCTTACACTCATCTGTAATGATTGCCATCTTGTGCACTTGTGAAGAATACATGACATCAGAGTTTGCGGAAGCTTTGACACCTTTATGAGGTCTTTCATAACATCATAACAAGTGTAGGTCATGTCTTAGCATTCAGTTATTTACTTGACATCTCCGGAACTAGGAATTTCCATCTCCATCTCCATCTTTAAGATATCCTGTAATGAAAACAGCTAAGTAATCAAAGAAGAAAATTGATTGAAAAGACAGTCTAAGTGTTATTCGTATAGAAAGACTTTGTAACCTTCGAGAGTTTTTGAATTGTTTGTCAAATGAATAAATAACCGTCAATTCTTATACTGGAACAAGTTTGATTCACACAGAACCGCACCATTGTTTCTTTCCAGTTGACACAAGTTTGATTCTTGTAGAATCGCACAAGTCACCTACCTAAAGCTTGTTTGATGTTGGCTCTAGCAGGATTTCCATCTTCATTGTGAAAAACTATCGTTTCACTCGGATGTTCTGGCAATATCACAAGGATAATGCGTAGGACTCTTAGGATAGACTTGTTTCCACAGTGTGTGAAAGACAAGAGAATTGGATATGTGTCCTAACGAGATTAATTGACGATCTCTTGGCTCTAGACTCAATAGTGCGTTTTGGTTTTAGTAATCGGAGGCTGGAGCAGACTGCCACCTGTTCAATATCAACTAACTCGGAGTGAGAAAGTCAATAGATAACGTGTTTAGTCTCCGTGAGAAATGAAACAGAAATCTTTTGAAAGATTCTGAGTGGCTAGGGAGGGTTGTGCATTGCATCACTGGGTCCATGATGTCGATCTTCAATGTCAGCAATCATCTTAGTGATTCTGGCAGCATATGAATTGACCCGGTTTCTGCCTAAGTGAATGGAGGGCTTCTTTCTTTACACCCTTTATCTTTATAGAGCCTTGTTGGGTTTATTCCAGTACTAGCTCCATCTCAGTCGGCACTTTTCCCTTATTCTCGCTTTTACTCCTTTTACATGTCATACCTAAGGACTTCTACACTAACTAGTGGATTGTCCCTGGGTAGATCCCTCCGGTTATGGCTGGATCATTGGGAATAGTACCTAACCTTACCAACCTTATAACTCCAATTAAGTAAAATGCATGGTCGGTCTTTTGGTACAGTTCTCCTTTCCATAAAACCAATTGAAAATTCAATTAAGGTACTTATGATATAAATATCAAAGCGTTTAGTACCTCGATTGTTTTTGACATTTTTCAGAAACGCTCCCCCTCAAAATGTGCTTCGGTATTCGAAATTGTTTAGCACGTTTGGGCGGAGTATATGAGTCCTAATAATCACTGTTATTATTATACACATATTTTAATCACATTTTCTCCCCTTATCAAAAATTTTAAACCCTTTGACATTTTGGATATCAATTGATTTAAATATGTTATAAAATTTGGGAGAAAAGTGTGGCCTTAATTCGCAAGGTGTATGAAACATTTAATGCTCCCCTCAATCGTTGAGGGATATCAATTTACCTACACTTACTCAATCAAGAGATTAACTAGCTACTAATGTACAAGGTTTATTAATCATAATAGAAATAAGATTGGACCTTTTGATTGTAGATGACAGATGTCGTCATGTTGTTTTGTTGATCAGCATGTAGTCAATATATCTTATTCTTCCTCAACAAGCTTTCTAGACTTCGATAGATCCCTTCTGATGGGTGGTTTTTCTCGATTGCTATGATGAAGTCTTTGCTTCTTCTCTTGTCATCCTCTGACCACTTCCTAGTCTCCATGCCCTTATTGTACTCGTACAGATGAAAGTCTTTAACCATTTGGTCCAGCTTTTCCATGACTCTTGTCAACGTCCCATCACTAAACTTGTGAAGCTCATTCAGCCTCATCAGCTTTCTTTGATCATTTCTGTCTCTATAGACAACTGCTCTTGGCTTAGGGACGATCGTATAGTCTTCTTTGAAGTAATAGTCGGCTGCATCCCAATTAGGACGTTCATGTTTATCTTTTGTTGATAATTTCAATCTTGAGCTGTAGTCCCACACTGATTTTTGAGTATCACCAGGTTTCTTATCCACATGTTGACTGCCGTGTGAAGACTAGTCTTGTCTGTCTTGGGCAGATGGTTGAGCTTTTCTTGAATATTGAGAAGGAACAGATCTTCAAAATCATTTGGATGAAGATTTTTGAAATCCTTTTCCGAGATCTTGTATTCTTGGTAATCAGCTCGGCGAGATTATCTCTCATAGGTAGTTGTATCCATATTTTTCAAACACTTTGACACTGATCACACTAAGAATTCGCATCTGCGATCTGACTGCTTCACGATCAGAGGACTCACTGTGTTTGTTGATATAGAATTCCTTCCTCCTAAACCACCAGTGAGTGATGCCATAGACCGCACTGATGTCTATCGGTTCACTCTCAACCCACTACGATGGAACTAATTCTTAAGGCAAAGTCTAGTAACGAGCGGGTTTGAGCTTGGATATGGATAAGGCAAATTTTTCTCTATTTGTACACTGTCAGCAGATAATCAGATCCTTATTGATGAAGATTTGTGGTTGAATTAGTCACCTGACATGGTGGTCTTCCTTTGGGAAGTGGTTCATTTATATTTTCGTGGAATTTTGATGACCCTCAGGATTATCAAAGTCAACCTTTATTTGTCAGCAGATTATGGCATTCATCCATCTGGTATTGAAGAAAGACCAATGTTCTATGAAAAGGCCTTTAACAAGGTTGAATGTTGGGACTTCTAAATCAGCTTTGCAGTAGCTTATTATTCCTGTTCGTCTGCAGAAACCATTGATGAATGACCACATATATACGGTCTTCCTTTGAAAGCTTGTTTCCTCAGGTACTTTATCGGTTGTGGCGTATGCATTTTGCCCAGATATGTTTGGTTCTGGGGAAATCATTTGGGGAATGGTCCATTCTGGTTCAGGTGTAGCAGGTCTCTCGCTTTCTGGAATCGGCTTAAACCACGTAGTGGTCGACACCTTGGGAATGTGAGCGTTGTCAGTGTCCTCCATATCTGAGTCATTCCCTTCATCCTGCATTGAAATGTCATCTGAAGATTGTTCAGAATGTTCTGATTCGGGATCAGATTTGTGCATCGAAGAGTCAACACCAGCCTCTCTTGTGTCAGTGATCTGCCATCCTGTTGAGGTGAGAGCTGGATGTTGTTTGGAAGCAGATGCCTCAGTCTCCCTTGGTTTCTTTGAACTTTGGTCATCATCTTTCGGAGGAGGTTTAGCTGACCCAGAAGCGGCTGAATCAGATCTTCTTTTCTTTGTTGACCTACCCTGGTTTGATCCAGCTGAAGGGCCTTCATCATCATCATCGTCTTCATCACATTCACTATCATGCTTCTCTTTGGTCTTTTAACCTTGGTCTGCAACTTTCCTTATCCATGGCATCTTCCAATGCTTTCAATGCTTCCATAAGAGCTTGGTATAGATGGTAGTAGCAGTATTCTGTTGGCATACTTCTTTTATTCAGGTGATTGAAGAGAGCCATCTTTAGATCAAATTCTTCAGATCAAAACTTTATCAGACGACCTGATGGAGTAGTTGGAATCTGTTTCTCTTATCGTATTACTTTTTGCTCTGAGTAATCTCCTTCGGATCTTTTCAGATTCTTGATTTCTTTGAAAAAACAGGGGGGGGGGGGGGGGGGGAACCCCCCATCATGGGCAGGCAACAAGTGTATTTCGCGATTAATTCTGCTGTGTGTCGTTTCAGACCTTAAGGAGAGCTCATCAAGTTTTGTTCCTATGATAATTATCAACAGCAGTAGGACTTGGGATCTTATTGATGCCAAAAACATCAGCAGAGTGATCGTCTTCTTCACTTCAGGACATCTCTGCTCCAATCTTTGCCACTCTTTAACTGAAGGGGGGGCGGGGGGAGAATGGAGTGATTTAAGGAAGGAGATGTGTGATTGTTGTGCTTCCGTGTTGATTGGTGGGGAGTGACCAGTAATGACGGCTTAGATGATGAGACCCCCTGTTAAATGGGAGCTAGCCCTGGAGGAGTTGAAGTTACTGGTTGATGACTTGAATCAGGTATGGTGGAATTAGACTCCTCTTAACTTTAGATTCTTCCTGATATCTTTGGTTGAGTTTGTCATGTAGCTTGACTCCCCAAAGTTAAACGTGTCATCGAGATTTTTCAGGGCAAGACATAGAACAGAATGACTTTCTGGTTTATTCATCGATGTTCATGAACCTTTGGGTAGGCTGTAGCGAGGAATTCATCATCCATGTGCTCAGGGTTTGGTCCAGCAAGAGACACATGTACTTTCCAGAGTCTGATCCAGTCTTGTCTTCTTACATGGGCTCAGGGTCTGGTCCAGCCAGAGCCTCATGTGCCTTTTCAGGGTCTGATCCAGCCTGGCCTTGTGTACTAACAGGTATGCTTACTCTTGATGTTATTGTAGACAAATCTACTTCACCTTGATCTTTGTCACCTTTAGGAGCAGCGGCTTCTGTTTCACTTTTTGTTCGTTCTCAAATCGAAATGGTTGATGAAGATTCATATCACTTCGCTGATGTACCTCTTCAGGTTGAGAAGAGGGTCCTGTTGTTGAATCATGAGGAGGCCTTATCACAGCCTAACATGATAAACTGAACCGTAGTTCTTTTCTTTCTTTGACAATCGATTAGGGAATGAGCAACTTGTTGCCTTCGGTTACAATGGCCTTCCCTTGCCTACTACTTCAGGCAGTTTGGGAGTTGTTTTAGATACTGGATCCTTAATCGTTACTCCTCCAACAGGTGCCCGACCTTGTGGCAGAAATACTGGATCCTAGCTAAAGCTAATTGCCTCGTTCCATGTCAGCATCATCCCTTCACCTTCCCCTTTCTTGAGCGCCCAAACTCATCTTCTTAGCCAGTTCGAGATCAGAATCATCACCTTCTTCTTGAAGGAGCAGAGTTCTTGTTGAGCCTTCATCATCTTCATCATCAAGTTGGGAAAGGTAGGCTTTTCCTTTTCTAACTTTCTTGGAAGCATATGCTTGGAAAGCGGGGGGTTTTCTTTGTCGGAGCGAATGACTGGCTTGATTGATTACTGGAAGTTGTGGTTATGTCTTTTTAGGTGGCAGCAATGCTTGTTGCAGGTAGCACGCTTGCACTTTCTTGTGGGCGGGTTTTTCTTTTTAATCTCAGCAACCATTTCCAGACTACTGGGAAAACGAGATTGTAATTTGAATGGCTTCATAATCACGGATCGAGAATTGCCAATTCCAAACACCTCACAGTCTCACCGTTTGGACAAACTTAAGATTCCTAATAAAAATCATCTCCAGTTACGTGAAACAGAATCCAGGCGTCAAGATGTGTTATTGCTGATGCAAAGAGTAGATTATCACCTTGGAAAACCGTCCATAAGGAATGAGGAGAGGAGTTACTTTCTTCTTTGGGTCCTTCAGACTGGCTTTGTGACTTGCCTTATGTGAGAAAAATGTCTGGATCCCTTGAGTAAACTCTTCCCATAACAGCTCTGCATGATCAACATTAGTTTGAGTGACGATTCCCCACAGCATTTGCAGAACTGGGTGTCCCTGGGTTTGTCACCAGCCAGCAGTCTTTCCAGCAAGCACTGGTTGATTAAGTTAGAATTGCTCTCCATGGTTGATACACATAATTCACCCGTATATTGGAGACAATTTCTACAGGTTCAGGATACCCCAGCTCATTAACAAAATCAATCACAGTGTTACCAGACGGAGGTAACTCAAACGGTTGAGCTGGGATGACAGGAGTAATTGCTAATGCCTTTCTGAGAAGATCAACACTTAGATCGAACCATTGTTCATCAACTTGACAACTATAAACCCCAGTCTTCTCGTTATATTTCATTGTGTTCCAGAACTGTTGCAGGTAGATAGCAGGAACACTTGCTAAGGCAGTGAATGCTCGAAAGAAGTTGGTATTACTCAAGATGTCCACTGATATCTGAAAGATGGAGTTCTTTTGAATCTTTTGTGCATTGAAAAGAAGGTTGCTTTTCTTGATTATTAACCACTAAGAGTGAGGTACAATCTGCTCATCTATTCTTGTCGGTGGTTGAGCGGGAACATTTTGTTCAGCCATTGTATTCTGCAAAAGAGTATTAACAAAGAAGATAAACATTGCAGAGAAACGATGTTAGAGAGAACTTTAGCTTTGATTAAATTCATGTCATTCCACGATTGATTAAAGTCATGTTAGAGAGAACTTTAGCTCTAGTTT
>BQNB010143841.1:0-16938 GCA_026074375.1 Tanacetum coccineum | reverse complement strand
TTTTGCTTTTTGTTGATGATTTTAGCAGGTGGTCTTGGGTGTATATGCTTACTCGAATGTTTGAAGCTTTTGAGGCATTTAAACGATACAAGAAGATGGTCAAAGAGAGCTCGGGTTATAAAGTAAAAACACTTCGTACTGACCGTGGGGGAGAGTTCACCTCAAAGGATTTTGCAAAGTTTTGTGAATAAAATGGTATTGCAAGGCATTTAACAGCCCCTTATTCGCCCCAGGAAAACGAAGTTGTTGAGAGGCGAAACCGAACCGTAATAGAGATGGCAAGGAGCCTTCTCAAAGGAAGAAATGTACCGAGAGAATTCTGGGGTGAAGCCGTTAGACATGCGGTCTATCTTCTCAACCGTTTACCAACAAAGTCACTCCCCGACATCACTCCATATGAAGCTTGGTATGGTAAAAAACCGAATCTTGAACATTTAAAGATTTTTGGTTGTGTTGTTTTTGCTAAATGTACAGGTGGTCATTTAAAAAAACTTGATGATCGGAGCCAAAAGATGGTGCAAAAAGATGGAACGAAAGGAAATCGATTGTATGATCCACAAGACAAGAAGATGCGGGTTAGTCGTGACGTTATTTTTGATGAAAAAGAATAGTACGGATTGTTTGGCTACATAATATATGACGAAAGGAACAAGTGTTACACCAGCCAATACTGTTTACTATAATCGACCCAACATGTAACACTAGTTAAAACTCTCCATCAAAACAGTCCCCGTAAACCACACATGACCAACGAGAAAATCCGTAGAATTGAAACTAGTTATCGGGATTAGCCCTTATCTGATGTAGTGCAAGCTGATTCCTCGCTCCTCCTAATCAATCAGTAACTCCTCAAAGATCCTGCGACTATGAAGGGTTCCGTTTTCTCTTACACTGTATTTACTGCTCAGAAGTCATGAGAAGTGACTCTTGAGAACCAGAAGAACTGTGATTTGGCCAAATGTGGATCAGCCCTTAACATTTGAAGAAGCAGTGGTACACAAGGCAATGTGGGAAGCTATGCAAGCTGAATTGGACGCGATCGAAAAGAACAAGACGTGGCAGCTTACAAGCCTGCCTCCGGGTCATAAAGCAATCGGTTTAAAGTGGGTCTATAAGGTAAAGAAAGACAACATGGGAAATGTGGTAAAGTATAAAGCATGTCTCATCGCGAAAGGGTATGTGCAAAAACAGAGGGTTGATTATGTTGAAGTTTTCACACCTGTAGCTAGACTCGAACCCATATAGATCATTTTGCTTGGCAGCTCAACATGGGTGTGGAAGTTTATTGGGAGTTTTTGGAGTTGGAGTCTATGATTGGAGTGTTCACCATTTAGATGTCAAGTCAGCCTTCCTCAATGGAGATCTCGCGGAGGAGGTTTATGTCACCCAACCACAAGGTTACGTGAATAAAAATCAAAGTCAGAAGGTTTTCAAACTTTTTGCATCAAAACTGTGCTTACATGTGTTTTGGTTCTTCATGGTTGCTCTTGGGTATGTTAACTTCAAGTGGATGCATTAGTTAAGTCTATGACAAATTGTTTCAGTATGGCATTTCACAATTTTTTTATTCACTCATTTTAGGGGTTGTAAGTGTCATGCTTCCTATATGTATTATTACGTATCCTCAACTTGCAAGTAACATTACAGGTTAAGAGCTAATCTTGATCATTGATGGGCATCTGTAACTCAGTAAGTGATCAAAATGACGCTATTGAGACTATGGTATAACTATTTTGCCTCCTTATTGTGGATTGTAAACTGGACTTGGGCTGGTTCAGAACAGACCCATTAGGACCCAAAGTCAGCCAAGTCTTTATGAGGCCCAACAACAGTTAATGAATAGGTCTTCTGCACGTTTATTCAGTTCCGTCTTGTTTGGAAGAGTAGAGAAGTGGTCTTCGAATAAGGAGGAGGAATACCTAGTCTTTCTCCCACTATCAGTTATTCTGTTATTATGCTTTCTGTAGTATAAATAGATGGTAGCAGTAGTAGTTTTTTTATCAGAAAAAGCATTGTAATCTTCCCTTTTAATGAAATCATTCTTCTAGCAAACACCTTATTTTCCTCTATAATTTCCACTGTTAAACACATTCATACACTTTCGATCCAACAAGTGGTATCAGAGCAAAAGTACGGGAGGTATGATTTTCTACCTTGGAAGGAATGCAATTACATGGCAATCTCAGAAGCAAAAGACGGTTGCTTTATCATCTTGTGAAGCTTAGTTTATGGCAGCAACATCAGCAGCATGTCAGGCTATTTTGCTTACAAATATCGTGAAGGAACTAACGAGTCAACAAGTTGAGCCAACCACTTTGTTTGTTGACAACAAATCTGCAATTGCCTTGATGAAGAACCCCGTTTTTCATGGACGGAGTAAGCACATTAATATTTGTTTTCACTTCATAAGGGAGTGTGTTGAACAAGGGAAAATCATAGTGGAACATGTTAACTCAAAATGTTAGATATGAGAAAAAGACTCGGTCACCCCTTGTATTTTACTGTTTATTATAGCTCGTAGTTTAATAGTTAATAGTATGATTTTCGGTATTAAGTCGGGTAATAATACCCGGTATATTGTAAGTACTATATATAGCCTCTTCCAACTTTGGAAGAGGCAAGCTAGTCATTATTTCATTTCATAGAAACACATACACACTCTCTCTCTAGAATCTCTCTCTTGTGTTTCTCTCACTAGAAACTAGCTAAACCACTCGAATCATCACCCGTGTTATGAATTAAACGATCCTACAAATACATTGTATTTGTATGTTTTGCATTTGAATTGTACAGGAACAGATATTTTAAAAAGAAAGCCAAAAACAAACAAAGCCATGCACGGGATGGAAAAGACCAAGTCAAATCAAAGCCAAAGTCAGTCAAAGTCAGAAAGTCAACCCAGACAAAGTCTAAAGTCAACCAAATGAAGAAAATACAACTTAAGGGACCAAAGCTGCCAAACCTCAAGTTGTATTACAAGAGTAAAAGACAAGGGTCGAAATTGCAAACCGGGCAAAGTTTGCAATGAAGTTATAAGAAGTGAGGGGCCAAAGCTGCCAACCTACCCAAACTCCATCTTTTCCCGCCCAACAAAACCCAGGTACAACTTGGGGATGTCATCCCATACTTCACCTGCAACCATCAACACCCTGATAAATCATTTCAACCACTCTCTCTATACAACACCCCCCCGGTGTATAAGTGCCATGTGGCAAATCCCTCACCCATTCCAAAGTATTTTCAATGGCTTAATTGATGACTCCAAAGAGCACAAAGAATGGAAGGCTGGGATTTCGTCTAAGAATGCTCTCACACAACAAACACATTGTGGTTTTTGTCTCACAATAGAAACACAACCTGGAAGACCAAGGATGAAGAAACTAGTATAAATAGGACCCTTTTGTAAGCCTTTAAGGCAACTAGTTAATCTTAGAATATCTTAGCTTAATTTTCAATATAACTTACCTTATTTTAAAGTCATTTACAGCTTTCACTTTCAGCTTTGTAACACTTTCAAGTTTTAATGCAAATTTGAGGTTTTAAGTCAATTTACAATTCCAAGTGTTAAGTTTCTTAATTGTGCTGTTTTGTGTTCAAAAAGCTCTCAATGCAGCTTATTTATAAGCTGCTTTAATTAAGTAAATTTAAAAAGTTAAGTAGTTAAGAGAAAGTCACAAAAATCACTCTCAAATACACCACAACTTATTTTATGGATGATAAGCCAGTTCTGGATGGGCTTATGGACTCTTACTAGCTTGTTTTATACAAGCTAGAGCTTGTAGACTCTTTGTTTGACCCTGTTTTGAGCAAGGGTGTTGTAAGTCTCTCTTTTTCTTGATAGAACTGCTTATTAGTGCTTATTTGTTACTTATGTTTACTTATTTGTGCTTTATCATGATGGTTAGTGCTTATCTTGCTTAGTTGTTAGTTTAAAAATAGTTTGTATCACTTTCTTAAGTTAGTACTGTTAGTTCATTTGATAAAACTGTTAGTTATGAGTTAATACTGTTAGATTGATTCAGCTTATTTAAGTGCTTATTCTTGATTGAAGTCTGCTTATAAATGCCTTATTTTGTCATTTGATAATCTGTTTTTAACAAATTAGAATCCAATCAGCTTGAAATAAAATGACTTTTGAAAACTTTAAGAGGTTTTTAGAACTAGCGGTACTAACTTTTAACTAGCGGTACTAACTTTTAAAGCTACGGTAACTAACTCAAGTTGAGTACCGGGAGTCAACACAATTTTTTGATCTAATTTTAGAATAGTTCATTTAGGTTTTAAGGTCTATGATTTTTTTGACATAAGCTCATATGGGTGGGGGTGAACTAAATCCTGTATGAGGTTTGTTTAAAGTTTTGAGCTCTTCAGAAGCTTATATTTAGGTCTAAAAGTGCTTATTTTCATTAAAAACCAAAAAAATAGTAGTTAGTCAGTTTGTGCTTAATTGTGCTTATTTCAGTGGCATATTTATAAAGTGAATAGTGGGCTAATAAGGACTCATTAGTGAGCTTATTTCCAAAGCCCACTTTTCCGGATTGGCTAATTGGTGAGTTAGCTTATTTTTTATTTTGGCTTATTTAGGAAAATTATTAGAGTTTACTACTATTTGACGCAAATCTGAGTTAAGTTTAAGTGTGTTTGGGGTTGAAAAAGCTTTTTGAATCAGATTAATGCCAACATAAAGCTTTCCAAAACATCTATCCATTTTTTAAATTTGAGCTTATTTTGAGTTTGTATTGTCCAAAAATACTAAAAACCAAAAGTTTAAACAACTTTCTGCAATCAGCCGCTTATTTGGCTTTTTGGAGCTTATAAAGTGCTTATTTTCGCAAGGTGTCTTTATTAAAGTTGCTTAAAAACATGTTGTGAACAACTTTCGTGTTTTGCGTTTTGGCTAAAAACGACTTTTTAAAATCAGCACTTTTTGAGGACTTGGACTAAAAACGGGATTGTAGCTTTTTAGCTCATTTGTCATTCTAGTTTATTCTAGTTGCTTATTCTTACCCTGAAGGCTTTATTAGGGATATGTAAACAACTGTTTTTGGTTTTTTTTGCTTTTTTCTCAATTTCGTTTGTGTTTATTGAGCTAGCAGATACTTAACTTAAATCTACATACTTTAACTCAAAAGTTAGTACAGTATTAAAACTGTTAGTATTGTTGTTAATACTGTTGAGTTTCCTTCTTAATTTACTTAAATTGTTTTTTTAAATTTGCTTATATTAGTGTTAGCTAGCATATTTTGGAATTGTTCTCAAGTTTATTTGAGCTTATTTCTGTCTTAGAGTAAAAGTTTTAAGTGTTTGTTCCATTCCTAGCCTTTAAGCCTGCTCTAGCTTATTTTCCTTGCTTATCTTTGAGTGCACTCTTCCATTTACATCATCAACGCATAGCTTTTATTATTTAGAGTTAATTACTTAAATGGTCCATGTGGTTTTTCGGGTATCACAGATTTGGTCCCTCAAACCTTTTTTACGGATCTTCTTCACATGGCTTTGACCCGTCACGGGTTTGGTCCATGAGACCAACTTGCGTTAGTTTTTTTCGTTGTCTCTTTAATAAGGGATGGGTATTTTGGTCACTTCCTTTTTGGCGCTTCTTTTCTTGCATCACTCAATGGAAAGGTTTTAATAAAACCTATCATTTTACAATCAATCCCCGTACTTAAAATCTCAACCACCCCACCTTCTCTCTGTGATCACAATCCCCAATTATTAATCTGAAACCCTAGTGTTTGGATAGTAAAATCAAAATCAAAACCCTAATTCAATAAGTTTATACCATCACAATGTTGTGTGAGTGGAGGTTGCCTGAAAAGGGTGCGGACGTAAATTTATACCATGGTTACTATAAGTGTTTTACAACCCTTTTTAGTTGTTCATGAATATCATTCATTGTATTTTTGTGTCTAACTGTGAATAATCAATTTTTTAACAGGAAATTTCCCAATCATATTTTGTCTTAAGATAAACCATGATGATGAATTCATAAAGCCTCCTAAGATACGTTACAAGGGTGGTAAGGTTAATTAGATTGACTCTATTGATTATGATAAGTTTTATATTCATGAGGTTAGTGAAATGATGAAAAAGATAGGTTATGATAATGTATCTATGAAATATTATTTTAAAGAATCTAACACTGAATTAGATTAGGGCCTTTGACAATTAACTACTGATAGTGATGTGTTGGAAATGTTGAAGTTTGTTTCTAAGTATAAGGAACCTATAAATGTTGCCACTTTGTTTCTAAGGCACTTATGCTTAATGAGCCTATCAATTTAGATGATTTCCTGGACGATGATGCTGATGATGTACTGATGATGTAAGTGAGGATGAGTGGTTGCAGGAATCACTAAGAAAAGTTGGCAGATTGAGTCAAAGTGTTGGTTAGTCTAGTAAGAATGTAGGACATTTTAGTAAGAATGTGGATAATGTAGGTCAGTCTAGAAGGAATAGGAATATGGATAATGTTGTAATCACTGTACATGTTGCTAATGAAGGAAATGCAGTTAGTGACCATGAGTCTGAGAGTGAATATGGGTTAGATAGTGTTGTAACACCCCCAAAAATCAGGACAACGCAGCGGAATGGTAACATTGGGGTGCTACTTCAGGGCACAAAACACAAGTCACGGAAAACGACCTCAAAAGAGACGTTTAAATAAATTTCACATTCGTTATATTAAAATCAGAGTTTACAAATTATTTAATGGTACTCAAATTATTAAGCGTTCAAAAATATATCCGCGCGGCTCAAATGCTCCCAATGCTCCACTATCAAATAATAACCTGAGAAAATACACGCAAAAACGTCAACAATAATGTTGGTGAATTCATAGGTTTAAGTAAAAGCAGTGTTGAAATAATTTAAGAAATGTCTTTGTAAGAAAAGTAGCGTTACAGTATTTCAAAGTGTTATTTCTGAAATCCAAGTAGTGATTCAGTAAATCAAGTAATGTTTAGTAGTGGACCACAAGATCGAAGTAATGGTGGACTAAGTACGTATTCCGAAGTCCAAAACAAGTAATAGCAGACTATGTACGTATTCCATAGTCCAAAATAGGTAAGGTAGACAAGAGAAACACATTCATCATGTCCAACACTTTGTATTATTGCACTAAGCTCATGACACCGAACCTTAACACGTAATAAGTAATCGTAATATATGCCCCACGCAGTAAAAAGGATGATGCCAAACAACCAACGTATTATTCAAATGTTAAATGCACCATGGTCAACTTGTGACCAGAAATTCCAGGTGGGGATTGTCAGTCCCGATAGATCTATCCACAACACTCGCGCTCACTACAATAGCAATTGACGGTTCATGATATAGTAGGGACTTAATTGGCAATAGTGGTAACTTAGGCAATAATATTCAGGCAGTAATCTGGATAGCATACAGTTTAAAACAAAACACTTGTGTCCGTAGTAAAACAATCATGTAATTCCAAAACAAGCAATGTAATTCACCCCGAGGTAGAGTTGTAAAACAATTTAAGTGGTAAAAAGGGGGCTGATAACTCACAAGTATTGAAAGGTAATTGTACTGTAGTAAAATATACAAGTTTGTAAACGAGCATGTATTCCCCTCGCGGGTTTATAAAACATTGAAAAGATTGAAATGCGAGACTATGAACTCATAAAGTATTGAAAAGTAATCACATTGTTATAAGATAAACGAGTATGTAAAAGAGTTTGTAACAAGCATGTATCCCCCTCGCGGGTTTATAAAGCATGTAAATAAGTAAAAGCGAGGCTATGAATCTCACTAAGTCCTTGAAAAGTAATCACATTGTTATAAGATAAACGAGTATGTAAAAGAGTTGTAAACCAAGCATGGTATCCCCTTCCGGGTTTATAAAGCATGTAAATAAGTAAAAGCGAGGCTATGACTCTCACCTTAGAAGTGAAAGTGAAGAATAATCAGGTAAATGGCAGAAAATGTATCACGGAAATATCCGAAAGCAACCTAAGTAAATATGGGTCGTATAAGTACCAAGTACTTTAATTAATAACATTGAATATAATCTTATAGTTGTTATATCGTACTATCGTTCGGCTCTCATAAATGTAAAGAGGTCTTGACATGACGTACGGAGAGCTAGGGATTAAATAACTTTAAATCGTAAATCCGAACAACTCGCAATACGCCATCCGAAGAGGCTCTCATTATGAATTCCCTAGTAATATACACTTTGGTAACTATATACACATATATATTTTCTATATAGCTACATCACCATCTAGTTGCGTTGTGAACTTAAGTTCTAAATTGTATTTGATAATAAATTTCCATGTATTTATCTCCTGTATAATCGTTAAAACGGTTTATTCGCCTTTGTAAAATAATAGTTAATAAAGTCTAAACTAATTATAAATATTAATACAAATGATTCCATAAAGTGTTTGCAAAAGTTTATTAAAAACGATACCACCACTATTCACCTGCAAGGAAATAGGCACAAGTTAGAAAATATAGTGGTGTAACTTCTCGTTTTAAACCCGTTGTGTACGTTATCTTCTTCACATGCTTTCAGTATTTGAAAGATGTATCAAATAATCGTATTTTTAAAAAGTTAAAATCTGCTGATGAATAGTACTTTTACTATTCATGAATAGTAATAATTTATATAAATTTAATTAGCTTAATCGTATAATCGTCATAACTTATTCGTTTTAACTCCGATTTTAAGTGTAGTTCTTTCGAGCACGAGTTCATTGTAATATGAAAGTTTTATCAATATTATTGATGTTTATAAAGTAAAAGTTTCTGTAATGAATATACTTTTTAAAATTATTTTATAAAAGTATTAACTATCGTAAACTTGAAATAGCGTATCTTCTTCGTTATTAATCGGTTTTTCGAGTTCT
Organism: Tanacetum coccineum; assembly: GCA_026074375.1. Taxonomy (NCBI): domain Eukaryota; kingdom Viridiplantae; phylum Streptophyta; class Magnoliopsida; order Asterales; family Asteraceae; genus Tanacetum; species Tanacetum coccineum. The sequence continues at coordinate 8,062 of BQNB010143841.1, read as the reverse complement.
TTATGACCCCTCGATCCTTGTGACATGTAGTATTTTATAAAATCATAAAACATATATGTAAATTTCAATTATCAAACACCCGTTAAGATATTTACTCAAATGTGTTTAAAACTTTTTTTAGGACTTTAGCTTTTACCACTTTGTTACAAACCCAATAGAACCCTTAATATCTTATGTCTTACATATATTAGGTCCATTAGGTCATGTTTTGTCCAAGATTTCAGAGCATAACAAGTGTTCATTATCTCACTTTTATCAAACCCATTAAAGAAACCCTAAATGGGTGATTTAGGTTAAATAAAACATACGAACACAATAAAATCATGAAATGAAAAGTATAAAGTATTTAGATAACCTTTAGGAAGGTATGAATATGAAGGAACAAATGATCTAACCCTTGTTTTGGATAACATAACCCGTGAATTATACACTAGAAAAAACCCGTAATCCTTTGAAACCCGAATCTTAGCACAAACGTTCTTAAAGACTCGAAACGAGATAAATCAACCCTCCGATCTTCTTAAACACCTTAGAATAGATGTAAGACACTTATTTGATCAAGAAACTCAAGTATGGATGTGTTATGAGAGATGGTTTTGAGGCCATGTTGGGCGGGGGGGGGGGCGATATAAGAAGAGGAGAAATGAGAGGATTTTTGTGTTATTACACCATTAGGAATGTCGTTTTGTATGTTTTTCTTACTAGTTAAGCCTTTATATAGTGCTTACCTAAGGTTAAAAGAAACTCTGTAGGTAAGTTAAACTAGGGGTTAAGTTAAAGGAAAATATCTAAAAGAAAATATTTTAGATAAATATCTATAAATAGAGCTTATTTAATATTAATAGAATATCTTATTAATTAAACGCGAGCTATGACCAAGGTCGAGAAATAAATATGACGTGGTTCATAAAATGATATTTTATGATCATAAGAATAATAGCGAGACATGTCGTAAATTTTTACGATGCTCAAAACGATTAACGAACGCGTGATCAAACGTTGACTCGCGAAACGTCAAAAATAAAAATTATCAATTCTTTCTCCCAAATTTTTCATAATAAAATACGAAAAATATTTATTATCATAAGAGACAAATAAAGATGTTAAATGACGACTACTCACCTCACGAAACTCGTAAAATAGATGACGTCGAAAATGACCTGAAAATACGGAATGTTACAGTCGTACTATGGCTCAATTGCTCGAAGCACCCACCGAGGGTTACGAGGATGCAATCGTTGTTCCTGAGATCAACGCAAACAATTTCGAGATCAAGCATGGTCTACTTAATCTTGTTTAAAACAAGCAATTTTTTAGACACGATAAAAGAAAGACCCACATGCACACTATCCGATATTGTCAACAAGATCACTTCACGAGGAAGTTCCGACACCCCCCCCCCCGCCCACGTCCCGAGTACGCGGTTTAAGCTTATGCTTTCCCATTTTCCCTCGAGGGGGTCATCCCGTTATTGGCTTGACAAAGAACCCCCTCAATCGATTCTACATGGGATGATCTTGATGTCTAAATTCATTAACAAATTTCTTTCCCCCTTCTAAATCGCCAAATACTTAGAATGAAATCACGAGATTTTCAGCAAAATTTGACGAACATTTATGAAGCATGGGACCGATTCAATGATCTTTCTTAGGGCAGCCCGCATCAAGGGTTTCAAATTGCTTCAACCGATACATTCTATAAATGCCCTGAATACAAATGATCAAGAAACATTGAATTTCCGCGCAGGTTGGTAACTTTTTGATAAAAGCCCCGAGAATGTTTAAAAATCATCGAGAGCAATCCAAAGTTCCATTTCACGCCGCAAACCCGTTGTTGCTATAAGTGAGTACAAGCACTTCCACATCCGGAATTCTCTCCGATGTCTCCAGAATCAAGATATGGTCAAAGCATTGCTCCTTGATAAGAAGAATCAATCCCAAGCTCCCGCTCACCAAACTCCCGCGCCCGTAAAAGCGGTCGAGCAAAGTTGTGTAACTTGCGGGGAGGTCATTCTACCAAAATTGTCCAGCACCTCAGAAGGCAACATTTATCGATGGACAATATCCAAGAATACGTATCACCAGCGCCGCAATTTAACTACAACCAAGGGAAGCCAGTTACCGACCTCAGATGGTCCGCAAACCAACATCGACCTACCCGTTCCTCCTATGCAAAACCATCGAGAACAACCAAAATCGTGGGATACAATTCACCAAAATGGGGGAAGCAATTTTACGCAAAATCGGGGTAATAATTCATCAAGGCAATTTACCAACCCAGTAGATAATCAACCCTGACTTTCCAAGCTCCAGTTCCCACGCAGCACCGGGTTGTTTAAGCCCGAGATATTGATAACTACGTCCAAGCATAATGACGAACGTTATGCAAAATATGCAAAATCAAATGGGCAAATATTAACGGACTATCACCAAATTCGTAAATAGTAATAACCGCAACTACTTCGGGTTTCCGCGTTCTCTTCCAGCAACACATTGCTACCCGAAAGGTGATGTGAAAGCAATCACTACTCCAAAGCGGTGTTTCTATAATGGACCTCAATTTATTCTCTTCCCTAAAGAGAGAAATGAACCGGAGTGACAAAGGATAACGGTGTCAACCGAGCACCGAAAACATCCAACCTCCAGTGTCCAAATCTCATGACAAATTTGGATGAGGCCCGGTTGTTTCTTCAAGACTAAACCAACACTTCCTTATCCTTTCAAGGGACCCCCTCCCCCAACCCAACTAAGAAAAGTCTGTGATAAAAAGCAATCATCTGCTTCAAAATTTATGGAGATTTTTCGGAATACTCCATTTCGAGCTAAGTTTCGCGGGACGCTCTCTCGCTACACATGCCAAAATTTGCACCAATGTTTAGTAATCTCTCAATGACCAGGATAAAGAATGATTGAGTTGACAAAAACACCGGTAGAACAAGAATTGCACGGCCGTTATCTCTAAAAAGTTTCCCGAGAAACTTGGAGACCCCGGCAGAGTATTCTTATACCATGTGGCTTTCCAGAGATGAATGAATGCTTAGCCTTGGCCGATCTCGGTGCAAGCATCAACCTAATGCCTCTCTCCATTTGGAAAGAACTAAGTCTCCCAGCTTTGACCAAAACCCGAATGATACTTGAACTTGCCGACCGAACGATTTCTACTCCAACCGGCATCGCCGAGGATGTTTTCGTGAAAGTTGGAACGTTCTTCTTTCCTGCCGATTTTGTGGTCGTTGATTACGTTGCCGATCCTCGGGTTCCCCTAATCTTAGGAAGACCTTTCTTGAGGACGGCACGTGCCTTAATAGATGTTCACGGTGAACAAATGACCCTTAGACATGATGACCAATCCGTGACCTTCAAAGTTGGTGATACTAAGACTTTCTCCTACAATATCATTGAATCGGTTAACCGAGTCGATGTTATTGACATTGCTTGTGAAGAATATGTTTAAGAAGTACTTGAAAATTCTGAAAGTGGCAATCCCACTTCTACTTCGGATCTTATGATCGATTCTCGCTCTCCATCTTTCACTCCCTTCGGAGGAAGTGATTTTCTAATGGAAGAGATCGATGAATTTCTTGAACATGATGATTCAATACCACCAGGTGTTGACGGCATCTATGATTCTGAGGGAGATACTGTTTACCTTGAGGAATTGTTAAGTGTGATCAATAGTGACCCAAATCTCCCACCGTCACCAGTTTGTGAAATTAATGTGCCTGAAAAGGTTAAATCTTCATGTGAAGATCCTCCCGACCTTGAACTCAAAACTTACCTTCCCATCTTGAGTATGCATTTTTGGAGGGTGATGACAAATTACCCGTCATAATCTCTAAAAACTTGAAAGATGAGGATAAAACCGCCCTAATCAAGGTTCTTAAGTCACACAAACATGCCATAGCGTGGAAGATTTCTGATATTAAGGGGATAGATCCACAGTTTTGCACACATAATATTTTGATGGAGGAAAATGCCAAACCCGTAGTTCAACATCAGAGAAGGGTTAACCCCAAAATCCATGAGGTTATTAAGCAAGAAGTTATGAAACTTCTTGATGCCGGGTTAATTTACCCTATCTTTGACAGTCCATGGGTAAGCCCGGTTTATTGTGTCCCTAAGAAGGGAGGCATAACCGTGGTAAAAAATGAAGAAAATGAGTTAATACCCACTAGATTGGTTACGGGATGACGAGTTTGCATCGATTACCGAAAACTCAATTATGCAACTCGCAAAGACCATTTCCCGTTACCCTTTATGGATCAGATGCTTGAAAGATTAGCCGAAAATGAGTACTATTGCTTTTTGGATGGATTCTCCATAGAACTTTTTCAAGTTGGATACATGAAACGTATTGTGAACCCTGTTCAGCTCTTCAGGAAGCTCAAGCTTGTATGCAACGGATCCAACCTTTTCCAGCACCTTGAACGGTCCAACGTACCTAGGGTTCAACTTCCCCCGTTTGCCAAAATGTACGACCCCTTTCCAAGGTGAAACTTTAAGCACAACTTTATCCCCAACTTAGAATTCCATCGACTTACGCTTTAAATCAGCGTAACTCTTTTGCCTATCACGGGCTACTTGCATCTTTTGCTTGATCTGGATGATCTTCTCTGTTGTTTCTTGAACTAATTCCGGACCAGTGAGTTGCACTTGCCCAACCTCGGCCCAACACACAGGTGAATGACACTTTTGATCGTAAAGTGCTTCAAATGGTGCAGCCTTGATGCTAGCGTGATAGTTGTTGTTATATGAGAACTCGACCAACGGCAAATGGTTAACCCAACCCTTTCCGAAGTTGATCGCACAAGCACGCAGCATATCCTCGAGAGTTTGAATAGTTCTCTCGCTTTGTCCTTCAGTTTGTGGATGGTACGCAATACTCATATCCAGGCTAGTACCCAAAGCATTCTGAAGTGACCTCCAAAAATGTGATGCGAACCTAGGGTCACGATCACAAATAATCGAGAGAGGTATTCCATGCCTCGTGACAACCTCCTTTAGGTACATTCTTGCAAGTTTGTCCATAGGATCAGTCTCTCTCATTGGTATGAAGATTACAGACTTAGTGAGACGGTTAACAATCACCCAAATGGTGTCATAGCCTTGTGACGACTTAGGAAGCTTCGTGACAAAATACATAATGATGTTGTCCCACTTCCATTGTGGTATATCGGGTTGTACCAATAATCCTGATGTCCTTTGATGTTCAGCCTTGAATTTAGCACATGTCAGACATTTGCTAACATAGGTGGTGATGTTGGCCTTCATATTGGGCCATCAATATAGCTTCTTCATGTCCTGATACATTTTGTCAGAACCTGGATGAATAGATTATTTTGACTTGTGGGACTCGTGCATTATTACGGTCCTCAAATCACCATAACATGGCAACCAACTCCTGCCATTGAAGCATATAGTTCCATCTGTACAGGGTTCCAACTTTTCCGTTCTAAATTTCTCCAGATCCTTAGAATTTTCAAGCAACATACCTCCAACATCTTCGTTCTTGATGTTCTCTGGTTTTCGTGCTTCAGTTTGAGCATTCAGGATTTGTTTAGGAAGATCCAAGCCAATATTCATGACACTAAGGCTCGAGACGTCTTATGTTTACCTCCGTCCTATCCTAGCTCAAGAGCATCAGCAACAACATTTACTTTTCCCGGGTGGTAACGGATCTCACAATCGTAATCACTGAGCAGTTCTAACCAACGATGCTGCCTCATATTCAGCTCCTTTTGATTAAGAATGTGTTGTAGACTCTTGTGATCTATGAACACTGACAAACATTGGTTCGTACCAAATAGTGTCTCCAAATTTCAAGAAAAATACTACAGATCCAAGTTCCAAATCATGAGTTGTATAGTTCTTCTCATGAATTTTTAATTGGCGTGATGCATAAGAAATTACTTTCTCTCTTTCCATTAATACAGCACCTAATACCTTATGCGATGCATCGCAATAGACTATGAAATCTTCGCTTCCCTCAGGTAAAGCCAGAATTGGCGCACTGCACAACTTGTGCTTTAATAACTAGAAGGCGGCTTCCTGCTTGTCTCCCCAATCGAACTTAACTCCTTTTTGAGTAAGCTTGGTCATCGACTTGGCAATCTTTGAAAATCCTTTGATGAATCTTCGGTAATACCCAACGAGACCTAAGAATTGGTGAATCTCCGTAGGCATTTTAGGAGATTCCCAGTCCTTTATGGATTTGATTTTGGCGGGGTCCACGTGAATGCCTTGACTATCAATCACGTAGCTGAGAAATTGTACCTTAGGAATCCAAAATTCACATTTAGAGAACTTAGCATAAAACTTCTCTTTCTTAAGCAATTCCTGAACTGCCTTAAGGTGTTCTTCATGCTCCTTCTTGTTCTTGGAGTAGATAAGGATATCGTCAATAAAGACAATCACAAATTTATCCAAAAATGGCTTACACACGCGGTTTATGAAATCCATAAATACCGATGGTGCGTTCGTCAAGCAAAACGGCATAACTTAGAACTCGTAATGACCATATCGAGTTTAGAATGCCGTTTTTGGAATATCCTCTTCCCGTACTCGAAGATGGTGATAACCTGATCGCAGGTCTATCTTAGAATAAACACTGGATCCTTGTAGTTGATCAAACAAATCGTTGATCCTTGGGAGTGGATAACGATTCTTCACTGTCAGCTTGTTCAGTTCCCGATAGTCGATGCACATTCGAAATGATCCATCCTTCTTCTTGACAAACAAGACCGGAGCTCCCCAGGGTGAGGAACTAGGTCTTATAAAGCCTTTGTCAGATAGTTCTTTCAGTTGCTCCGACAACTCTTTCATTTCAGAAGGTGCCAATCGATAAGGTGCCCGAGCTACGGGTGCAGCACCAGGTATCAAATCGATTTGAAATTACACTTGTCGAGTCGGAGGAAGACCCGCCAAGTCCTTAGGGAATACATCAGGAAAATCCCAGACGATTGTTACGTCCTCAAGTCGCTTCTTCTCCGACTTATCTTCCGTCTCCTTTATATTAATCTTTGTCAAAAAGACTGGACATCCTTTTAGCATGTATTCTTGTGTTTTGGTGTACGAGATAATGTGCAGACGAGCCTTGTATCCCCGGTTGCTTCCGTCACCGTGAACAATTAATGTTTTAATTCCCCAGGGGATACGAATGATCTTCTCGGCACACACAATGATTGCTTGGTACTTTACCAACTAATCCATACCAATTATAGAGTCGAAACTACCAAGTTCTATGGGCATTAAATTTATGTTGAATGGGTGGTTCAGGATATTTAATGTACAACCCCTAAGGATTATGTTTAACCCAGTTATTCTCCTATCGGCTAGTTCAACGTCATAATAGTGATCTAATGCAGTTGGTGTGATATATATTTGGGAGCTAAATGCAGTGGATACAAAACTTCTATCGTCACCAGTATCAAATAAGATAGAAGCATAGCGGTTGTTTAGAAGGAACGTACCCATCACGGCGTTGGAGTCTGGGTTTGTCCCTGCATGCCCTACCGCATACACCTTGGCTGGAGCATTGCTACCTCCCACTTGGTTACCATGGTTGTTGTTGTTCTTCAGCGTGGGACATTCCCTCTTGAAGTGTCCCTGGGCTCCACACTCAAAACAAGTACGCTTCTGACCCGACCTAATGCCCCTTTGATGGTTAGCATTGTTAGCATTTGCCGTACTTTTATAGTCACAAGCAAAATGGCCAACTTTGTTGCATTTGTGGCATTTAGGAGCACATGGACCATCGTGGTGATAATTGCATTTTGAGCATAGGGGTTTAGATCCCCCATATTGTTTCTTCTCAACAGTCCCTGCAGCATAAGCCATGCCGATGTTCTGCCTCTTGTTTTGGTGGTGTTGTTGTGGTTGTTGGTTATTATCTGGCTTTCTTATGTTCTCTGTCTGTCGGTCAGCAAAAGTGCAGATTCTCTTATCCATTACTTCGATTGCCATTTCAGTTGCCTCTTGCATTGTTGGTATGTGCTTAATTACACATACCATTTTCCGCTATAAACGGACTTAAATGACTAAAAACGTACCAAAAATACATTGTA
>BQNB010143840.1:0-16938 GCA_026074375.1 Tanacetum coccineum | reverse complement strand
ACCTTCCTTCACATTCATCTAACTTTTCTGTTAAAAGGTCACAGATATGCTTGCCATGGCACTATAATGCAAACGATAATTACCCAGTATCAAACATAGTCCCGGAGCTTCTCATTAAAAAATAAAAACTTTACCTCTGACTCTTAGCACACATCTAAATCCAAGAACCGTTTGTACTCATCGACTATAACATAATGCTGCTACAGACCTGCAGTCGGGTTACCTATGCAGGTTGGAATTACAACTGCAAGTACAGATCATAAATTTCATGAACGATGCCTAAAAAATACATACAACCCATCATTTAGTTACCCCCTAAAGTATACAAAATACCAAATTTTTAATAAAGATGCAGCATGGCACTTAAAACACTTCGGTGTCTGTAGTTTAGAAAATTCAAACCACCGGTGACCTAATGCCCTCCTAAGATAGATAAAGTACTAACTTTATTATAAATATTCACCAGAAAACTAGGTCTGTTTAGAACTTTAGCGAGTAAATCCTAGATTTTGTTCGGTTTATTTTTAATTTACTTTTACTTCTTTTTTTCTTTCTATACATTCCTTTAATTCCTTTTATACTTTATTTTTAAATTTCTTCATATTTTTATATTTTACTTTTTTATTTTTTAGTATTTTATTATTATTTTCTTATTATTTACTATTTATTTACTGTTCATTTAACACTTTATGATTACTAACTTTATTATAAATATTCACCAGAAAACTAGGTCTGTTTAGAACTTTAGCGAGTAAATCTTAAGCGGACCATAATAAACACTTCTATTCCGGTAGTTTCCCGGGTACGTTTGTTCAAAATCCAATGATTAGAACACAGCCCTGTAGTGCTAGTTATACTTTAATCCAATATTGTAGTTTGTATGCGCGGATTTAATGACCTCATAAGATATAAAAAGTACATACTTTTTCAGACATATAAGTTAGAAAGTATGGACCTTTTTACCACTACATTTATTACAACGATAAATGCCATATTTCAGGTAAGAAATTCTAAAAGGCTGCCTTTTCAATATCTTGAATCTACATCTTTTCGCGATCTATATTTAGATTTCCTGTCTCATATGCAGGGAAATTCATTGGCAAATTTGAAGCATCAATGGATAATGGTTTGTTTGAATTCTCTAAGCTTTCATACATTTAGATAATTAGTGTTACTAGAATCATGACTTTCTTGATGTTGCAGGTTCACTTAACAACCATCCTCATATTCCTTCGCTATCCAACATACTACACAACTTTATGAGCATTCACGCAAACACGATTATTACTCGAGATGGAAAAGTCCAGAGCTACTGTGGTCTAAAACTAAGTAATATACCTACGCCAGACTCAGGTAAAAGCACAAGTCTAAATCTTTAGTCAAGTAAGAATTCCTACCCCTATACTAAAATTTAAACTGTTGTCTCAGTGAGAGGGCCACTACCACACAACACCAATGTAGGTCGGACACAAAAACAATGGCTTCTACTTCTAATTACCCATTGAACAGATTAGGAACGCCCCTTCCACACAACACCAATGTATGTCAGAAACAAAAAGCAATGGCTTCTACTTCTAATTACCCATTGAACACATCAGGTATTGACTTTATGAACCACTAGGAAGAAAAGGGGTTATTTTAAAAAAAGGGTTCGTTTTAAAAATATTATACCTTCATTCCAAAATGTTTCTATTAACTTGATATTATTGACAATGATAGTTGTTTCAGTACCACCATATATGCATCTAGAAAAATTGCCAAACGAGGAGCGTTAACTTCTGTAGGTAATTACATACATTATTCCAATTACTTGGTCAATTACACTTATTGTAGCCTTTTGTTTCATAAACTAAATGAAACTGTTTAAATAAACTATATTAGATGATGCTGAGTCTCATGATCATCCAAATCCATTAATGCCTTAAACAAACAAGTACGCAGTGTTAAGTACCTATCAAAACGTACCAGGTTACATCGCAATATTTGTGGTGTCTCCTTTCAAAATCCATATCAAATGCGGCATACCTACAGAATATATCACAGAATCTAATTTTTGCTGAGATAAACATATAAACTGACAAAGATTTTTAACAATATCTTTCGCTAGGCATCCCTGTTACTTACCATAACCTAGGTCCTCCGTCGTATCAATGTTGAAACTGCAATGCCCAGATGTGGTATGAAGAGAAAAATAACAAGGGTAACAAGGCTGTCAATCTAACATTCTCCCTATGTTGCCAAGAGGGCAAAGTGTTGCTGCTGAAATTTAAAGAAACGCCCTTAGGGGAGTATATACTTTTAAAATAAATGGCCAAAACTATCATCGTATTGGATCTCTTCTTCTTGCGCCAGGCGTCCAACCGAGATACGCACAGTTGTACTTCTTTGACACATAAAATGAAACTCGAAATAGGATGTCCGCTTTCCTTGATAAGGAAACAGGCGAGGGAATAGATGCAGCCATAGTAAGAGGCTTGATTGCAATATTGGATGAGTCAAGCGTAGTTGCAAAAGCTTTCCGAATGGCAAGAGATTGGTGTCACTCGCATGAGTCGGTTAATTTTGAACTTCACCTGCATAGCGAGCGAACATCTGCTCGGCAATACAACGCTCTAACCGTCTTAGAAGTGGCAGCTCTAATCACCAATGATTTTGGTGACGGGGTTCCTACAAGGGATATTGTGGTAGACAGCAAAGACGGAGGACCAAAAAGAATATCAGAATTGCATCTATCCTATATGGCCCTACAATATGTGTTGTTATTTCCATATGGAGAAGACGGTTTCTGTTGGGAATTATATTAAGTTGATAAGACAAAACAATGAAACAAGAACGATTATGGTACTGCTAATATATGAAAGCAGTAGTGTATATGTTGGTTACTACTGCTAGGCATCATTTATGCTACTACTGCTAGTACTTGATAAGATTTCAGAAGATCTTCTTAAAGAAGAAAAAGGTTTAAAAGATAATTATAAAAGTTAGGAAGATTCATTTGTTTTCTTATACTTATCTTTTGTAAACTTAATATCTCTATTATATAAAGAGATATCAGGTCATTAGGTTTAAGTGTGCAAAAACGTTTGTGTGTGCACCAAACAGAAAAAATGTAAACACCAAATGTTGTAGGTGTTCTAGGCGTCTAGGATGATGTAGACGTACTAGTGATTGTGTATTAGCCTCAAGGTCAAGGTAATTTGATCTTGTTACAGTTTGTTAGATGTAACTGTTCTACTATTGATCAAAGTAGAATTGAGGCTTGGAGTGATTGTATTGAATGTTATGAAAGATAATGATGAAAAACTTTGTTATGATATCAATGTTCTTATGCTATTTCCGCTATGCATATACTTTATGTTTATTGTTATCATTATCCTAGATACAAAGATCTAAATAATCTGAGCTATAAACGATTCAAGAACTATCACGTGTTTTAGTTCTATCAGGTGGTATCAAAGCCTAGCTCTGATACCACATGTTAAGATCGATTAAGCTCAGTTTGTTTAGAATTTATATCTAGGATTAACAATAACAATGATAACAATATGCAGTGGAATATAAATAAGAACATCAATGTTATTGAACAAGGTTTTATTATCATACGTTCCTACCAACCCCCAAATACTATATGATCAGTATAGATAGGTTACTCTAACTAGTAACAGGGATCAAAGATCCTTGAGGCTGCACAACACACAATAGACGTCTACATCTTTTACAGTTTGGTGTACACACACATTGACACACCTAAACTTACACGCCTATGTCTCTTTATATAATAGAGACATCAAACTTTTACAAAGGATAAGAACAAATAATATATTCCTAACTTTTAATATTATCTTCTATATCTTCTATCTGAATAAGGAGATCTTTCAAAATCTTCATCTTTATACAAAATTATTCTTTTCGTTTTAGTCCTTTTGTTTTATTACTTGTTTCTGTTGTATCATCAAATCTATAATTCCCAACAGTTTCAATGAAAAGATTCCGTACCATAAGAATACGAGGCTTAGGAAAACAAAATGTGGTTTTGTATCGATGAAAGAATACTACGCTTACGTAATTCAACAACGCAATGACCAAGGCACCACTTTAATTAGAGGAGGTCCGCTTTATCAGAAATATTTGGTCGATGCTTTCACAGCTGTTGAAGAACGGATGCTTAAATGGACGAGGAATAATCAAGACACCCTTCGGGTGGATCTCTATCACAATCTAAATGACGATGTTACAAGATGCGACACAAACGCAGAAGGACTTGGGAAAAGAATAGTCTTGCCCACGAGCTTTACGGGAGGCCCAATATATATTATGCAAAACTACCAAGATGCAATGGCTCTATGTAGGGCATACGAGAATCAAGACCTCTTCATCACTTTTACTTCCAACTCTAAATGGCCTGAAATTGCCGAGATGCTGGCTTTTGTACCTGGGCAAAAAGCCTACAAATGCCCGAAAGTAGGCACCCGGGTTTTCAAACTGAAACTCACTGAACTATTAGATGATCTCACAAAAACTGAGATTTTCATAAAGAGTCGTGCAGGTAGCCCATCTGACATAAAAAATACTTATTGCAAAGCTTTGCTATTAACTTTAACTATAGCTGATACTTTTAAAATTATATTTTCAGTGGTGTGCGAAATCGAATTCCAAAAATGCGGTCTACCACACGAACATATTTTGGTATGGCTTGAAGAAGAATGGAAATGGAAGACAGCAGCCCATATAGATGATATAATCTTGACAGAGATACCATTCCTAACAAATGATCCAAAGGGATACAAAGTTGTTACTGAATATATGTTGCACAGACCCTGTGGTAAAGGCGTCGCCTGCACCGTTGAGGGAAAATGTTCAAAATGATTTCCGAAACCTTTTTATTCAGAAACAATAATTGACGAAGATGGGTACCCAGTTTACCGTTGAAGGGATTCAAAGGTGTGTGCAGTAAAAGGTAGATTCACTTACGACAACAAGTATGTGGTCCCTTACAACCGATATATGCTGCTGAAATACCAGGCACACATTAATGTTGAATGGTGCAACATATCAAAGGCCATTAAGTACTTATTTAAGTACTTAAACAAAGGCCTGGACCGAACAACTTTTGTTATAAAAGAACATGTTTAGAAAGATATGCTCATGGAGAGCCTGAAAAAGTGGTTGTAGTTGATGAAATTAAAAATTTCTTAAACTATCGATATTTGGCGCCATGTGAGGCGTGTGGCGTCTCTTCTCATTTGACATCCACTACTCCTACCCTTCAGTCATGAAGCTAAACTTCCACTTAGAAGATCAAAATGCAATAACGTTGCCAGACTCGCAGAATTTGCATGCGCTTCTTCAGAGGGAAGACATCAAGATAACAATGTTTACTGAATGGTTTGAGCTGATCAAGCATGACACCGTATCCAGAGAACTAACTTATGCTGAAATTCCCAAATACTAGGTGTGGCATAAAGACGCAAAGATTTAGAAACCCTGTAAACAAAAAAATACATAGGGAGAATTTACTATTCAAACCCAACATCAGGGGATCGATACTATCTCAAAATGTTATTGAATGTGGCCAGGGGACCTCGAGGTTTTAAAAAACTAATGACGGTTAACAAGAGAGTATACATGACATTTAAAGAAGCATGCTTTGCCTATGAGCTACTTAATGATGACAAGGAATGGCCGCATGCTATTTCAGAGGCAGCTTTCTAGGCATTAGGAACACAACTACGTGACATATGTGTCACAATGTTGCTCTTCTGTGACGTGAACAGACCGTTGCAGCTATGGGAACGAACCTGGGAAGTCTTATTAGAGGATATTCTCCATAAGAAGCGTAAACTCTTCAGGTATCCAGACTTGTAGCTCATAAATGAACAAATCATGAACTATTGTTTGTTAGAATTGAATCATTACTAAATAGAAATGGGAGATCTTTAACGGATTTCCAGGATCTCCCACAGCCAAACCCGACATTGTTAACACATATGGACAACCGGTTGATTAGAGAAGCCTTGGATTTTGATATTAAAAAAAGTAAAATTGAACATGAACAGCTTCATTCGTTGTTAAACCCTGAACAACGTGTGAAATATGAACAGGTCGTTGAGTCTGGCCACAATCAAAAGGGCCAATTTTACTTTGTTTTTTGGGCTTGGGGGAACCGGGAAGACATTCCTATACAAAACTATCATCTCAAGGTTAAGATCAGAAAGAATGATTGTCCTTGTCATTGCCTCCTCAGGTACATCATTTCATAAATATTGATTGCTTGCTTTAATATTTGTAGCGGGTAGCCCACCACAAATGGGAATGTATAACTAAATCATAACTAAGTGACTTATTTAATTACAATTGGAATCGCTTCTTTGCTCTTACCAGGCGGCCGGACTGCTCATAGCAGATTTGTTATCCCACTAGAGTTGATGGAAAATAGCACATGTGGCATAAAACAAAACACCTATTTAGCTTAACTAATGCAGCAAGTACAACTGATTATTTGGGATAAAGCACCTATGAATTAAAAATATGCTTTTGAGGCGTTAGACAAGATGCTGAGAGACATATTGGGATACAAAAACCAGGAAAAAAGAAACAGCATTTTTAGAGGGGTTACGGTCTTGCTGGGAGGTGACTTTAGAAAAATTCTCCCAGTCATACCAAAAGGCAAGAGGCCTGAGATTGTTCAAGTGTGCATAAACCGGTTAGAACTGTAGAAATCTTGCAAGGTATTCACGCTTACTCACAGCATGAGAGTCAACGAGTATTCTACAAATAAGGAGATTAATACTCGTAAACATCATCTTAATAAATGGGTGTTAGATGTAGGAGATGGGACTGTGGCAACCAAAAAAGAAGACGAGGATGAGACAACCTGCATTAAAATCCCTGAAGAGTTCATTATTAGCGCAGCAAAATATCCTATTGAACAGATTGTAAAAGAAACATTCCCTGATTTCGCTACCAGAAAGAGTGAGGGTGCATATTTAAAAGAACGAGCAATCCTAACACCCCCGAAATGATGACGCTAATGCGATCAATGCCTATATGTTTGAAAAGTTACCAGGGCCAACTATAACATACAAATCTGCAAGGCATCGACCGATATTCTAGATCAATAGCATCTATACCCCGTAGAATTTCTAAATTCATTAAATTTTCTGAGAATTTTGCCGCATGCCCTGGACCTGAAAAAGGAACTTCCCATAATGCTCTTACGGAATATAAATCCAAGTCAAGGTCTATGCAATGGGACACGACTAATCATCACCGACCTAGGCCAGTTTGTTATTGAGGCCCAAATCTTTATTTGATCAAATGTTGGGGCGACCATCCTTATACCGAAGCGGTGACAATTCCCTATCAAACACAATGGCCATTCATAATGAAGCGGTGACACAATGGCCATTCATAATGAAGCAGTGACAATTCCCTATCAAACCATGCTACGCAAAGACCATAAACAAAATCTGGGGCCAATTGCTTAATTATGTAGGTATCTATTTTCCTAATCTTGTGTTCAGCCACAGCCAATTGTAGGTCGCAATATCTCGAGTGTCAAGCCCAAATAGCCTAAAAATACTAATGACGAAAGACGAAGACACTGGACTAAAGCACCGAACATGAAACATTGTTTTCAAGGAGACTTTTGACAACCTATCATAACAACCTAAGGTACACTCTTGATTTTGAAAGCATGCTAATATTTGTTAATCATTAAAACTACCATCTGTCAATATCAACTATAAATAAACTATTAACATTTATTCATACATTCAGTGATCAGGGTTTCTCTGGATTAGAGGTGTCTGAAGTTTCAATCAAATTCCACATAGGATATTGGAAAGGTTGTCCTAAAGACTACATTCCTGCGTCACAGAGTGTTAGCCTTAATTTTATTAAGTCAAACAAGAATGTTATCGGTCATTTTAGTTATTATTAATCTTCGTTTGTAATAGGCTAGTCGGGTTAAACGGGCTTGAACTGTAATCTAATATTGACCATGTTTCGGGCTCAAAGCCCACTTGAAGCCAAGCCTGGCCCATTAAGTAAAGCCCATACGCTTACTAGAGGCCTTGGACTATAAAAACCCCTCTCGACACATGGAGAGGGTCTTGGTTACCATTTCACATAGTGTAATCATCCACCTCTCTTTCGTTGGGTATAGAGGGGTGGGGGTTTGAGGAGGTTGTGGGGCCGGTGGATGGTTATTAGTAATGATGGGATTGTGATCAGTGTTTTTTTATGTGGTTATGGGTGGGACTGAACATGGATGGGTGATGGGGGGAGAGGGTTGGTGGGGTTATGGGGGCGGGAGGGGTGGGGCACTCTGGGGGAGGTGGGGGGTATGGGGCGGAGGGGGGGGGGAGGGGGATAGGGTTGGGGGGGCGGATGGGTCGGGGATTGAGATGGCACGGGGCTTTGGTGTTTTGGGGTTGTTTGTGTTGTTGGGGCAGTGAATAGGGAATATGTGCGTGTTTCTGGTGATTATTAAACTTAGGCAAAGTTAATATGGGGGTTTTTTGTTTGGTTGTCTTTTGGGTTCCTTTCTTATAATGAATACTTTACCTGCGTAGTGCGGCTAGAACGCGGCCATGTGGCGCGATATCCCCCCCTGGCGGGACTGAGTGTGGGTGGGGGGTGGGCTGGGTCGGGGGGGGCTGTGGGTAGCGTCTATGTGTCGGGCTGCAGGCTGTTGTTTGTTTGTTTTTTCACTCACCCATTACTGTACCGTGTACGGTGCGCTAGGATCTGGGGGCGAGGGGGAGGTTCGTCGAATGGTGAGCACATGGATAAGTTTGGGGTGGGAGTGGTGTGTTGTCTCGGACTTTTTTAAGTGTGGGAGGAGTGTGAGGGGCTTGAGCGTGCGGGTGGCTGTTGAGGAAGGGCGGTATGCTGATGGTGATATTGGCTTAGTATAGCTAGAGTCGCGGGGTTTTTTTGGTTTTTTTTTTTTTCACTTAATGTTGGTGTTGTGGGCGGGTTTTATTTTTTTTTTTTTTTTTATATACTTTTTTTTTTTGTTTTAATTTTTTGTTATCATAACAACCTAAGGTACACTCTTGATTTTGAAAGCATGCTAATATTTGTTAATCATTAAAACTACCATCTGTCAATATCAACTATAAATAAACTATTAACATTTATTCATACATTCAGTGATCAGGGTTTCTCTGGATTAGAGGTGTCTGAAGTTTCAATCAAATTCCACATAGGATATTGGAAAGGTTGTCCTAAAGACTACATTCCTGCGTCACAGAGTGTTAGCCTTAATTTTATTAAGTCAAACAAGAATGTTATCGGTCATCTTAGTTATTATTAATCTTCGTTTGTAATAGGCTAGTCGGGTTAAACGGGCTTGAACTGTAATCTAATATTGACCATGTTTCGGGCTCAAAGCCCACTTGAAGCCAAGCCCGGCCCATTAAGTAAAGCCCATACGCTTACTAGAGGCCTTGGACTATAAAAACCCCTCTCGACACATGGAGAGGGTCTTGGTTACCATTTCACATAGTGTAATCATCCACCTCTCTTTCTCTCTTTACATCTCTTTTTCTCTTTCTTATTTGGTTCGACATATGTTAAGCTTATTTGTAGCTTATTAGGTTGTGTTATGGACTAGTATTGGGATAACATGTGGTATCAATCACCAAGGGGTTTTTTGGTGGTTTGTATTTGTGGTTCGTGTGTATTAGAAGCTAAGTCGTGGCTTATGTGAGCTTATTTCGACCTTATTTGGTCAAGGTTTTCTTGTTTTCTATAGATTAGTTTGTTTAGCTTATTAGTTTAGTAGCTTATTTAAGTAGAAACAAGGTTCTTGTTAAAATTTTCAAGATTATTTCGTCCTTTTTCTTGATTCAAAAAGTGGAAAAAAATTTGGTTTTAAAAACCATAAAATTTATGTTTTTATGTTAAAAGTATCTTAGTTATACTTAGTTTTGCAAAAGAAATCAACAAAAATCATTAAAAAGTATGTCTTTTAGGTGTTTTAAAAGTTGGTTTTCTGGAAAAGTTTGAAGGAGCCGGTTTAGCTACTTTGAGTTAACCAAAATTGACAATCAGCCGATTTAGCAACTCTACCAAAATTGCCACTTAACCAATTTAGCACATTAACAAAATTAGTCACTTAACCGATTTAGCACAACAACCAAAATTGCCATCTCACCGATTTTGACATCAACCGATTTTGCCACTAGCCGATTTTGCACTTAACCAATTTTGCAACTTAACCGATTTTGACAAGCTTCTTTTTCGATCAATAATTCTATTTTTACGGTTCTTCTTGATTTAGTAAAATCCCGCGAAATACTCATTTTTTCTTGGTTTAATCAAGACTTGTAAAATCCCGTAAACTAGATTTCAATACTCAAATCTACAACAACCATCACTCCATAAACTTAAACATCAAGTGCTCTTCAAAATGCTATCATGGAATCCGGTGGTAAAGATCATCCTTCAATGTTAGCATCGGGTAACTACGTTCAATGGGAAATTTAGATACAAGAGATACATTGACATCAAACCCAATAATAAACTTATCTACTATTGTCTTGACAATCCACCTCACAAATTTAAATGGTCTGAAAGAACAATTCTAGTTGCAGAAGGTAGTTCCGAAACCACTACAGAAGGGTATATGAAGAACTATAAGAATGTTTCAAAAGACATAAGGAAATGATTGGATGCTAAAGTTGAAGTTGTTCAGATAATCCTCACATAGATAGATAATGATATCTACTTCACAGTTGATGCTTGTCCAAATGCATGTGAGATGTAGAAAGCCGTTGAAAGGTTGAAACAAGGTGATTCAATCAATGTCTAAGATCTTGAAACCAATATGTATTGGGAATTTGGAAAGTTTACCTCACGAGATGGTGAAACACTTGAATTTGTATTACTTAAGGTTTTACAAGATAATGAATGAGCTTGTTAGAAATAAGTGTGAAGTTACCAATCATCAAGTGAATGTTCAGTTCTTACTTACCCTTACAACCAGGAACGGCAGAAGGTTTTTATGACACAAGTAAAGCAGAAGGTCAATAGTTTGAAGACTGTCTCTTACCACAAACTTTATGACATTCTGAAGCAAAACTAAAACGAAGTCAGTAAGATAATAGCTGAAAGACTAGCACGTACTGCTAATCCACTTTCACTTGTTGCTCAACAACAACCAGTTTACCATTCTCAACCACATCCTACACAATACACTCAAAATTCCTCAACCAGATCACAACAAGATGCTACTAGAAACAAAGGTAAAGCAATTTTCAACTCTCCTCCACCCATTTATAATCAAGAACCTGATTATGTTCT
Source organism: Tanacetum coccineum (assembly GCA_026074375.1). Lineage (NCBI taxonomy): Eukaryota > Viridiplantae > Streptophyta > Magnoliopsida > Asterales > Asteraceae > Tanacetum > Tanacetum coccineum. Next base: position 5,625 of record BQNB010143840.1, on the reverse strand, counting down.
AAAGATGATGCAGATATCAAAAGGAGAAGAGATTGAAAACTGCTATCTTAATCTCTCCTAATCATTCAAAGAAAATCGACAAATCTACAACCAACAACAAACCTCAGAATCTTCAATCAATACATAAGAGCAATATCAGGATAATACTCCAAGAATAAACGAAGGAAACTGGGTATGATAATCAGAGGGCAGTCAATGTTGCTAGGGCTAGGGAGAATGTAGGTAAACAGGTGGTGCAGCAGTCTGGGATTCAGTGCTATAAGTGCAAGGAATATGGGCATGTAGCAAAAGGATGTCAGAAACCAAATGGGCAAAGGATGCAACTTATTATAAGGAGAAGATGCTATTGTGTAAGCAAGAGGAAGCTGGAATCCGGTTGATTGCTAAACAAGTTGATTGGAGGGATGACACTGATGATGAACCTAAAGATCAGGAACTAGAAGCAAATTATCTGTACATGGCAAAGATTCAAGAGGTCACTCCAGATGCTGCAGATAATTATGGACCCGTCTTTGATGCTGAGCCATTGCAAAAGGTACAAAATGATGATGATGTTCTTGCTAGAGAACGTGATTTGCTTGCTTATTTAATTGAGAAATTAAAATGTTAAATTAATAACAGTAAAAATCAAAATAAACTTTTGGAATCATCAATCAAAACGTTAATAGGTAAACAACAATGCCAACTTGAGGATTACAAAAACAAAAATAAATGTTTAGAATCATCAAACAACCATTTCAAAGAAGCAAACACTAAACTAGCAAAGAATAATCAATTGATGTTCAAAGACCTTAAAAAGTTCCAAGCTAAACTTGATAGGTATCATGATGTGAATTATGCGTTAAAGGTTAAAATTGAATGTGCAAAAGCTAAAGGGGAACTAATCTCACATAAAATGTCTTTTGAAAAGTCATTTGATGAATATACTCAAAAGATAAATGATTTAAATCAAATGATTTCAAAAATGAAAAAAGAGCTTATTGCACATCAAGAGTCAATCTCTATAATGTCACAAAAAAAAGAGGCTCAAAAGAAGTTTCACAAAGCTCGTGAAGACAAGGAACTTGAAAAAGTCATTGCTTTGGAAAATAAAATCAAAGCTTTGGATGATATTGTATACAAAACAATCAATCAGTTCAAACAATGAATATGCTTAATCGTAATTGTAAAACGAGTTTTGTTAAACTTGAGTTCCTCAAGAAAGCTCAAACAACAAATCCTCATTTGTATGATATAGGTTGCTATAATGATAATCTTGCTTTAATGTTAGCTTCTGAATCTGATGAAACGATTCGTCTTGCCCAAGAAAGTCGATCAAAATTAAGTGATTTAATCAAACCTTTTGATTATAAAAACTTAAATAATCTTTATGACTTGTTTGTTCCACAACGTGAAAAGTCGGCTGAACAAAGATACTTTTTAGAAAAATCAAGAATGAGTCATACATCTGGAAAGAATGTATACTCAAAAGAAAATTTTAATAAACAAACAACTTTGATAGAAAAATGGATGGAAGAATCCACTCCGTGGGCACAAAAATGTAAAAGTTCTCAAATCTTTCAAACACTTAAACAAGATATTAACATGATTTTTAATGGTGTGGAGTGCTGAAAAGAAGTCATGCAAAAAAAACTTGGCATGGTTACATTGATCCAGTTATTAGTAGTACCATTGAAACCAATTTTGATCCATCAGTTCATAAACTTATGATTAATACAGAAAAAAAAATTCAATCTCTAAAAGAGGAAATAGTTGTAGATTTGAAATACTTTAACTCTCTTGAAAATGAAATAAAGTCTCTTCAATCTCAACTAGAAACTCAAAGAACACAGTTTTTGAATGAAATCGATCGAATTTCTAGAGAATATTACTATGCTGGTCACATGAATGAAATACTTAGTGCATACACTAAACTTGATGAAGTTACTAATTTGCAATGTGATTATTTGGAAGCTTTGGAAAAATGTCAAAGTCTTGAAAATGAGCTTTCAAAAAGAAATACAACGTCAATAAGTTTTGAAGCACTTCAGCAACATGCTATTAATCTTGAAATTGCTTTACAACAATGTTAAGAACAGATTAAAAATGACAAAGCTTGGAACCAAAAAGAATCATCTTCATTTCGAGAACTAAATGTCAAATGTTTCAAAATTCAAGATCTGAAAGCTCGGTTACAAGACAAGAACATTGCAATAAGTGCGTTGAAGAAACTCATTGATAAGATGAAAGGAAAATGTGTGGAAACTAAGTTTGATAAATCATCGGTCATTAGACAACCGAATGCTTTTAAATGTAAAAAACAATCAATTTTAGGTAAACCGACTACTTTTTCAGATTCTCTTGAAAAGAAAGATTTTTCAAAGTCAAGGTCGGTCACGAGAAATAATTTGTCAAAGGATTTTTCAAAACCAGTCACTGCAAGAGAATCAAGTTTAAAAGAACACAAATGTCATTGCACTAGGAATGTACAAAGTTTACACAAGGCCAAATCAGACTAGAACAACTCAGTTACCTTAAGACATTAGGAAAACTAACAAACACATGTCTTTCTCTACAGGAGTAATTCCCACTACTAGTGTTAGCAGACCACAACTTAAGAGCAATCGATTAGAAGATAGAGTCTTGCATAACAATAGTCAAGGGAAGAACCAGGAAGTAGAATAAGACGGTAGGATTTTTAAGTTTTTTAATAATAAAACGTCTATAACTACGTGTAATGACAGTTTAAATGTTAAGACCTCGAATGTTAAGTTTATTTGTGTGACTTGTGGAGAATGTGTGTTGAATGACAATCATGATTTATGTGTTCTTCATTATATTAATGGCATGAATTCTAGAACTAAGAAGCCTATTGTTGTGCCTATTAGTACTAGCAGACCCAAACGAACAGTGAACTAATCTGTTGCAACACTCCATAAGAAATATGTTATCCAGAAACCTAGAAGCACATTTAGGAAGTTATACGAGCATGTTAGCAAGACATGTAGTTGGTGGTACCCTAAGATCACACCACCAGGATATAAATGGGAACCTAAGTCAAAATTAGGAAATATAAACACGAATGTTAGTATGCCTCTAGGAATTGAATCTAGAACTTCTAATATTTCAAAACCCAAGACTGTTAGGGGACCCACTTTGTCTAATACTCCATTGTCTTCTACTTCTTTTGCAGCTCGTAGAGATAATTCTATTCATCATCGACTCTTGGTGCTCAAAGCACATGACGGGAAATCTCAAGCTTCTTGTTAATTTCATGGAGAAATTTCTCGGAACGGTGAAGTTTGGAAATGAACAAATTGCACCGATTCTTGGTTATGGATATCTGGTTTAAGGAAATGTTACTATCAAGATGATTTATTACGTTGAAGGGCTGAATCACAATTTATTCTCCCTTGGTCAATTCTGTGATGTGGATTTGGAAGTTGCTTTTCGGAAGTCTACATGTTACATCCGTGATTTGAAGGGAAATGATCTTCTCACTGGTTCTCGTGGTACAGATCTTTACTCCATCACTTTTCAAAATATAATTCTCCCAATCCAATTTTCTTAATGGCTAAAGCTTCATCGTCACAAGCATGGTTATGGCATCATCGTCTCTCACACTTGAACTTTGATACCATCAACTTTCTTTCGAAGTATGATATTGTGACTAGCCTTCCCAAATTGAAATTCGTCAAAGATCATCTTTGTTCTTCTTGTGAGTTAGGAAAAGCAAAACGTAAGTCTTTCAAGACTAAAACAACCCCAAGCTCTAAAAGACGGTTATAAATTCTACACATGGACTTATGTGGTCCCATAAGGGTAGAAAGCTTTAATGATAAGAAATATGTGCTGGTAATTGTTGATGACTTTTCAAGATATACTTGGACTCACTTCTTGAGATCCAAAGATGAAACACTTGAAGTTCTCATCGATTTCCTCAAACTTGTTCAAAGAGGACTTCACGCTAAAGTAAGAACAGTTTGAATTGAAAAAAGGTACATAATTCTTGAATAAAACTCTTCATGCATACTTTGCTTAAGAAGGTATTGAACACCAAACGACAACTGCTCAAACACATGAACAAAACAGCATTGTCAAAAGACGGAATCGTACTCTTGTTGAGGCTGCTCGAACAATGCTTAGCGTCGCTAAAGTTCCTTTGTTCTTTTGGGCTGAAGCAATTGCCACAACATGTTTTACTCAAAACCATTCACTCGTGATCCCTCGACATGAGAAAACTCCTTATCACATCATCAATGGCTAAAAACCGTATGTAAAATTCTTTGACATATTTGGTTCTTTATATTACATTGTCAGAGATGGTGAAAATCTTAACAAGATGAAAGAAAATGGTAATGCATGTATCTTTGTAGGGTATTCTACTATTTCAAGAGCTTACAGAGTTTATAACAAGAGAACACGATTGATTGTTGAGACTATTCATGTTAATATTGACGAATTGCCTCAAATGGCGTCAGATCACGTCAGTTCTGACCCCGTTCCACAATGTTCAACAACGGCACTTGAACAAGATAAAGTCAAGAAAATGTTCCTCATGCAGATGAGACAGTAACAACGTCAAATGATCTGGATTTGCTATTTAGTCTGATGTTCGATGAATTACTCAATGGAACTACTCCAGTTGTGTCAAAGTCTTCCGCTATACATGCTGCTGATGCACATGATCAACGTTAACAACATAACATAACTCCATCTACTTCAACAATTGTTGCTGCAGATACACCTCCATTGAACATTCAAACAACACCTGAAACTACAAGCCAAGCACCAACTCAAGCACCAAATGTCACTACTACTAGGAACATTAATCAAGCAGAAACTCATGAAGAAAATGCACAAGTTAACGAAGACGAATTTATCAACAGTTTGCGCAGATTGACCTCTTTTGAAAATGATGTTATCAAGTTGCTTAATTTTCTTTTCTAAAGCAATTTCTCTATCAATATTTCTGTTTTCTTCCATTTTTAAATCATTTTTGAGATCAGAAACTGTTTTCATTAAAGAATCCTTTTCTTGCACTTGTTCGAAAAGATTTTGCTTAAGACGTACAATCTCAGCATACCGTTCATTTGATCCTGAAAAACTATTTTCAACATTTTGCATTTCTTTCAAATCTTTAACCTCTTCTTTATATCTGTCAAGCTCGGTAGTCAAAGCTTGATTAACATTGGTGCAGTGTGTCACTTGGGTAGATAATTGTTCAAACATAGATAATATTAGGACATCTTGTTGAGCAAAAGAGTTAGGATTCTGGACAGTTTCCTGTTGTGATTCACTCAGGTACTGAGAATAAGGAATGATATTGCTATCACTAGTTATTTCAGTTTCTGACTGACTCACATCATTAGATTGTTCAGAAAACGTCACACTTTGATTAAGTAAATCATAGGTCAGATTATCTGGATTGTGTACCTCAGTGAGTGCATCTGAGCCATTCCTTGAGAGATTGGCCATGAGAGCAATCTTGGTTGTATTGAGTTCATCACAATTAGAGTCATATGCATCCAGATCATCGGCTTGATAAGCAGCATTATGGGTGATGACTGTCTGAGAGTTTTGAACGTCAGGAAGTCCTGGATCTGCCAAAAATGCTATTTCTTTCTCTGTTAAAGCTTGACCACT
>BQNB010143839.1:0-16938 GCA_026074375.1 Tanacetum coccineum | reverse complement strand
ATGTTATTATAACGTCTCTTTTGAGTCGTTCTTTATGAATTATGTGTGATCGTACTATGAAATAACACCCATATATGTTCCGCTGCGTTGTCCCGAAAATGGGGGTGTTATAAAAAATAGGACACTAATAGAGGCTGCTAGAACTATGCTAGCTGATTCAAAATTACCAACAACTTTCTGGGCTGAAGTAGTTAATATAGATTGTTATGTCCAAAATAGGGTGTTAGTTATCAAGCCTCACAATAAGACCCCTTATGAACTTTTTCTAGGTAGAAAACCTGATATAAGCTTCATGAGACCATTTGGGTGTCCTGTTACAATCCTTAATACCATAGATTACCCAGGTAAATTTGATGGAAAGTCTGATGAAGTGTTCTTTGTAGGATACTCTACCAATAGCAAAGCATTCAGAGTATTCAACAGTAGAGCTAGGATAGTAGAAGAGAACCTACATGTACAATTTAGTGAAAATACATCTAATACTACAGGAAGTGGACCTAATTGGCTTTTTGATATAGATGCACTAACAAATTCTATGAACTATAAGCCAGTTGTTGCAAAGAATCAGTCTAATGGTAATGCAGGAACAAAAGCATGTGCTGATACAGGTAAAGCTAGAATGGAGATAGTACCTGGCAAAGATTACATTTTGCTACCAATATGGCCTGCTCATCTACTATTCTCTCATAATTCAAAGGAATCTCTTGATGCTGGATTCAAACCATCAAAGGAGGAAGAAAAGACGAATACTGAAGATCTAGGGAATGAAAATGAAGCTTCAGGGAAAGATAGTGAGGTTCCAAGTATAGAGGATCCAAGAGAGGATCAAAGAGTTAATCAAGAGTTGGATGCTAGTATTAACAGCACTAACAATATTAATACTGCTAGTGATGGAAACGACACTAACAATGTTAATGCTGTTAGTTCAACTGTTAATACAACTGTCACAGAAGTTAATGCCATTGATCCAAAAACAAGCATTGAACTTCCAAATGATCCAAATATGCCTGAATTAGAAGACATTGTTTATTCAGATAATGATGAAGATGTTGGTGCAGAGGCTGATGTAAACTATTTAGATGCATTTATGCCTGTCATTCCTATTCCAACTACAAGAATACACAAAGATCATCCAGTTGACCAAATCATTAGAGACTTGAATTCAACACCTCAAACAAGAAGAATGACAAAGAATTTGTAAGAACATGGTTTGTTTAGTTCAGTTCAGCAAAGAACAAACCATAAAGACTTTCAAAATTATTTATTTGCTTGCTTTTTATCACAAGAAGAACCCAAGAAGGTAATCCAAGCATTAAAGGATCCAAGTTGGATAGAAGCTATGCAGGATGAGCTTCTACAATTCAAATTACAAAAGGTTTGGACCTTGGTGGATTTACCAAATGACAAAAGGGCCATAGGCACTAAATAGGTATACAGGAACAAGAAGGATAAAGGCATTGTGATAAAGAACAAAGCAAGATTGGTTGCTCAAGGGTACACACAAGAAGAAGGGATTGAGTATGATGAAGTTTTTGCCCCTGTTGCCAGAATTGAAGCAATTAGGCTATTCTTAGCCTATGCCTCATTTAAAGACTTTGTGGTGTACCAGATGGATGTCAAGAGTGCTTTTCTTTATGGTAAGATTGAAGAGGAAGTCTATGTTTGTCAACCACCAGGATTTGAAGATCCAGACTTCCCTGACAGAGTTTACAAAGTAGAAAAGGCTCTCTATGGATTGCATCAAGCTCCCAGAGCTTGGTATGAGACCTTGTCCACTTATTTGTTAGAAAATAGGTTTCAGAGAGGACAGATAGACAAAACTTTGTTTATCAAGAGGGACCAAGGTGATATTCTGATAGTACAGGTATATGTAGATGATATCATTTTTGGGTCTACAAAGAAGAAGTTATGCACAGAGTTTGAGAAGATGATGCATAAGAAGTTTCAGATGAGTTCTATGGGTGAACTCACATTCTTCCTAGGACTGCAAGTGAAGCAGAAGGAAGATGGGATTTTTATAAGCCAAGACAAGTATGTGACTGAGATTTTGAAGAAATTTGGCTTTAGTGATGTCAAAACAGCAAGCACACCCATGGAAACCCATAAGCCTTTGCTCAAAGATGCAGATGGTGAAGATGTAGATGAACACATGTATAGATCAATGATTGGCTCATTGATGTATCTTACTTCTTCAAGACCAGATATAATGTTTGTTGTATGTGTATGTGCCAGATTCCAAGTTAACCCTAAAGTGTCACATCTTCATGCTGTGAAAAGAATTTTTAGATATCTTAAAGGTCAACCTAAATTGGGCCTTTGGTATCCAAAGGATTCACCTTTTGATTTGGTGGCATATACTGACAGTGATTATATAGGAGCAAGCTTAGATAGGAAGTCCACAACAGGAGGTTGTCAATTCCTAGGATGTAGATTGATTTCATGGTAGAGTAAGAAGCAGACTGTAGTTGCTAATTCCATAACAGAAGCTGAATATGTAGCTGCTTCAAGTTATTGTGGCCAAGTGCTTTGGATTCAAAATCAATTGTTGGATTATGGGTATAACTTTATGCATATAAAGATCTATATTGATAATGAGAGTACTATATGCATAGTGAAGAACCCTGTTTTTCACTCAAAGACAAAACACATTAAGATTAGACATCACTTCGTTAGAGATTCTAATGAAAAGAAGCTAATTCAAATAATCAAGATTCATACTGACAAGAATGTTGCAGATTTGCTTACAAAAGCATTTGATGTAAGTAGATTTCAATATTTGATTATCAGTATTGGAATGCTAAATCTTTAAAGTCCTGATTAAGAAAATGGTGAGGTAAATGAATAAGAGAGAATTAGTGAGATTAAAAATAGAAAGAGAGATGTGTGATAAAAATAGACAGAGTGATTTAGTGAGAAAAAGAATTAAGAGAAGTTGTAAGTTAAAAAACAAAAAGAGAGATGTGTGATAAAAACAGACAGAGAGAATTGTGAGCTAAAAAATTAAGAGAAATCAAAAACAGAGAGAGAGAATTGTGAGCTAAAAGAATTGAGAAAAATCAAAAACAGACAGAGAGAATTGTAAGCTAAAAGAATTGAGAGAAGTCAAAAATAGACAGAGAGAATTGTGAGCTAAAATAATTGAGAGAAATAAAAAACAAACAAAGAGAATTTGTAAGTTAAAATACTAATTTAATGATGGAAATGCTGATTAGAAAGGAATTGGAGTTAATACTAGTGATTCAAAGTTAATGTTCCTAGGCATAAACTTACTACTACTAGAGAAAGTTAATGCTGCTAGGCATAACTTACTACTACTGGTTGTAAGTTAATGTTGCTAGGCTTAATTTACTACTGAGTTACTACTGCTAGTTGAAAGTTAATATTGCTAGGCATAACTTACAACTGTTGGTGAACGTTAATGCTGTTGAGGGTAGTTTCATAAATACTTCGATTAAGGGTTTCATTCAATCATTTAATCAATTTCAATCTTTCATATACTCTCTAATCATTAACCCTAACTCAATTTCATCATTAATCATCAAAACCTATCACAATGTCTGCTCCAAAGTTTGTTGATTCACACAACATGGTCGTATTCTTGGCTAAACCCACTGAAAGTGACGGGTTTGAGCAAATTTTAGATTTCTTAAATGCAAATCCTATCAAATATGCGTTAACGGTTAATCCTATAATCTATACTTCATGTATTAAGTCATTTTGGGCTACTGCAAAGGTAAAAAATGTTAATGGAGAAGTTCAGTTACAAGCCCTATTGGATGGGAAGAAAGTGATCATCACTGAGACAAGTGTAAGAAGAGATCTTCAATTAGAAGATGCTGAAGGAATTGAATATCTACCCAATGCTGATATCTTTAAGCAACTTGCTTTAATAGGGTTTGGAAAACCTTCTTAGAAACTTACATTCTACAAAGCTTTCTTTTCTCCTCAATGGAAGTTTTTGATCCATACTATTCTTCAATTCCTAAGTGCAAAGTCTACTGCATGGAATGAATTTAGTAGCACTATGGCCTCTGCAATAATCTGCTTAGCCACAAACTAGAAATTAAACTTTTCTAAGTATATCTTTGAAAGTATGGTGAAGAATGTGGATAGTAGTGTCAAATTTCTAATGTATCCAAGGTTTGTGCAAGTCTTTCTGGATAAACAAGTTGGTGATATGTCTACTTATGATGAAATTTTTGTTACACCCTCTCACATAAAGAAGGTATTTGGCAATATAAAAAGGGTTGGGAAAGGATTCTCTGGAGCAGTTACACCCTTATTTCCAACCATGATGGTTCAAGCTCAAGAAGAAATGGGTGAAGGTTTAGCTATGCCAACTGATCCCCATTACACACCTATCATTCAACCATCAACATCACAACCTTAGAAGAAACAATCTAGGAGAAAACAGAGAAAAGATACTGAGATTCCTCAATCCAGTGGTCCTACAGAGCCTATACCAGATGAGGCTGCCAATGAAGAAAATGTACATACACAGTCCAATGACCTACCTCTCTAAAGAGTTAACACACTTAGAAGTGGGGAGGACAGACTAAACCTTAAGACATTAATGGACCTTTTTACAAAACTGTCTGATAGAGTTCTTAACTTAGAAACAACAAAGACTGCTCAAGCAAAGGAGATTGCTAGTTTGAAGAAGAAAGTCAAGAAGCTGGAAAGGAAAAGGAAGTCAAAAACTCCAGGGATGAAAAGATTATTCAAGATTGGTAGATTTGCACAAGTTGTTTCCTCTAAAGATGAAGGTTTGGGTGATCAGGAGGATGGATCCAAACTGGGGAGGAAAATAGATGACATTAACAAAGATACAGAGGTTACTTTGGTTAATGATACTCAGGGGAGGTATGATGATGCTCAAATGTTTGATACAAATTTTTTTAATGGTGAAGAAGTGTTTGTTGCAGAGCAAAGTGAAAAATTTGTTGAAGAAGTAGTTAGTACTGCTGAAGTTAGTGCTGCTGCAACAATTACTATTAAAGAGATCACTTTGGCTCAAGCATTGGCTGAATTAAGGAGTGCAAAACCTAAGGTTATGGTACAAGAGCCAGTGCAGAGTACAACCATAATAACACCTTCAACAATACCTAATGCTAAAATCATTACTTTTAGAGACCCTGGTGAATCTACAACAAGACCAATACTAATACCAATACCTTCAAACATCAAGGATAAAGGCAAAGCTAAGATGATTGAACCTGAGAAGCCTTTAAAGATCAAAGAACAAATAAGACTTGATAAAGAACTTGCTTTTAAGCTACAAGCTAAAGAAGAAGAACAAGCAAGACTTGCAAGAGAGAAGGCTGAGAAAGTTGAAGACACGGGATACCTGCTTCAATTATCTGTGATCGTGATGGGAGATTCACATCCAATTTCTAGAAATCATTTCAGAAAGCTTTAGGTACAGATATAAGCATGAGCACTGCGTATCATCCAGAAACTGACGGCCAGAGCGAGAGGACTATTCAAAGTCTCGAGGACATGCTACGTGCTTGCGTGATCGATTTTGGCAAAGGATGGGTTAAACATTTGCCATTGGCCGAGTTTTCATATAACAACAGTTATCATGCTAGCATAAAGGCCGCACCTTATGAGGCACTGTATGGTCAAAAATGTCGATCACCAGTGTGTTGGGCCGAAGTTGGGGAAGCCCAACTGACCGGTCCGGAATTGATCCAAGAAACAACAGAAAAGATCATCATGATCAAGCAGAGGATGCAAGCTGCTTAGGATCAACAAAAGAGCTACACTAATCGAAAGCGAAAGCCGATGGAGTTCGAAGTTGGGGATAGGGTTATGCTCAAGGTCTCACCTTGGAAAGGGGTTGTACGATTCGGTAAGCGGGGCAAGCTGAATCCGAGATACGTCGGACCTTTCAAGGTGTTAGCAAAAGTTAGGAAAGTTGCCTACAAGCTGGAACTTCCCCAAGAGTTGAGTAGAGTTCATCATACTTTCCATGTGTCTAATCTAAAGAAATGTTACGCTGACGAACCATTAATCATGCCGTTAGAAGGAATTCACGTTGACGATAAGCTCCAGTTTGTGGAAGAGCCCATTGAAATCATGGAACGGGAGATCAAACGATTGAAGCGAAGCCGGATACCATTGGTTAAGGTTCGCTGGAACTCTAGGAGAGGTCCTGAGTTCACCTAGGAACGTGAAGATTCGTTCAAACAGAAATACCCACAACTCTTCACAAACTAGGCTACATCATCCACTACAAGGTCTTAAGCTTTGAGGACAAAGCTCTTCTAACGGGTGGAGACTGTAACATTTCTCAATTTTAGGTCATTTTACGACTCTTATTATTCGTCACTATTTATTTTAGTCCGATACGCGTTTACTTTTAATATTTACTTTTAAGCTAAATTACGTAGACTAGAAATAATCATTTAATGTAAACGGTCATCAAAACAATTAAGGTTTACATCAACTAAGTAATATATAATTATTAAGAAGATAATTATTAACTTTGCGTAGTTTATTTTTATTGGTCACGTAAAAGGTTACGTTTCGCAATAAAATACATTCGGACACACCCCGGAAATACCTAGACTTACCTAGACTCAAACCAATACCCACTTTTATAACCTTAACACTAAAATTAAATCAATCCTTGTGTAAAACCCACTAGGGGCCGGTTATACACACAAAAGCACCTAGAAAATCCTTAAAAATCTCCTAATGATCCTTACAAGTACTAGTACATCCTTGGTTTAATTAATACTTGTCCTAAATGTTTCCTACTAGCCAAATACATAATGGTTAATAACCATTTTGGTTCTCCTTTGCCCTATGCCGCGGTTAAACATAATCAAACACACAAATCCTTAAGATTTCAAGAATCAAGCAAATCTTGTACATTACTTGCCTAATTAAAGCTTGTACTTAAGTGGTTTAGCAAGAAACCATGTGTAGCTAACCAAAAACCTCTAAACCACCTCATAAGGCATGATTTTGGTTAGTTTAGAACTAAGGGAGACTAACTAGCTTATGTGCCTATAAATACTCCCTCACATTGTCACTTAACACATTTCTAAAACTCTCAAACTCTCTCAAGGATAAACCATACTTAATTATACTCTCTTGTATTTGGGTCTTACAAAACCGAACCTATACACAACCCACATTTCCTTCTAGGGACACAAGGTGCACTTAAGTTCGCATACAAGGGTATTAAGAAGAGTATACGAGCTAAGGATTGGGTATTCAAGCTTTGAAACTTAGGGTTATACACGGTTTAGGTGTAAACGAGTTGGGTTATCTACATGAGGCACATTAAAGACTCTAGGACCATTGTAAGTCTCAAACTAAGCCTTACACGTCGGAACCTATTTGTTTTATTCATGTCTAGTTAAAAAGGATCGCGTTAACTTATGTATAACAAGTTGACGTGAGCATGGACATGCATGATTCGACCCATGCATGGTTCACGCACATACATTATGCGTACGTTTGATCTTGTATGGTGCTAATATACACAACGTATATAAAACTTGTTTGAATGTTGAGTAAAGCCTTAAACGTACCTCTTAATACATGTATGAAAACTAGTATGAAACGTATCACGTATACTCAAAATGCACAAACCCTATACGTTAACTTTTTACGAAAATGAAATGGTTTGGCTTAGGAACGCATATAATAACTCGTGGAACGAATGCATGTGTAAATAATGATTTATAAACGGTAACAAGGGCTTAACGAGTATAATCGAGGCCTAGAAATCAAACTAGTAAACCAAGGGGCTAGGTTCGGGTCACTTTGGGCCCAACCACCCAGTGTGGAAGCCCAACAGGCCCAACAAGCCTCATGTAATAAGCCTAAGGCTTATAAATAAGCTCTACGAGTTTATTTAAGGCTAGGGGTGCTTATTTGATTCACTTGAAATCCTAAAATACATATAAGAAGCTAGCTGATCCCTTAATGGACTCGTCAGCCCACTAGCGAGGCCCAAACGACAAGCCTAATGGCTCGAATAAGCTATAATAGCTTATTTATAAGCTATTAGAGAACTTATGGGCTTATTGAAGACCCTAAATGCTTATGGGCCTATGTTTTATAAGCCCACACCCTCAAAACCTTTACCGGGTTCTTAATGGGCTTGGCAGCCCATTTCCATGGCCAAAATGGAGCCATAAGCCACGAATAAGCTTGCATAACTTATTCGTGAGCTTATGCGACTTGTTGAGTTTATTATAGACCTAGAAAAGCTAATGGACCCTAATCAAGCAAGCCTAAAGGCTTAAAATGCATAACGGTTTCTTAATGGGCCTAAGAGCCCATTACCGTAGCTTATTTGCTTATGGGATAAACCATAAGATTTAAAACAGCTTAAACAGGCCCAAGTGAGCTTATTGAGTTAAGAAAACTAGTGAGAATCAATAAGGGAACCCTAATAGGCCTACTTGTTAGCATTCGGTTATAGTTGTTGGGCTAACGAGCCCAATAAGCTCTAATAAGCTCATCCGAGCTTGTTAATAAGCCAAATTGATTTTTATAACTTAAATAAGCTTATCAAATGCTTATGTACTCTTGGAAACTTAAATGGACCCTTAGAACACTTAATGGACTTTAATGGGCCCAATAAGGCCCGTTAAGCCAAAATAAGCTCGTTAAAGCTTATTTATAAGCTAGGGCAGCTTATATGGCTTATTTGGACTTAATTAAACATAATTCCACTTGTTGGGATTTAATTGGAGTAAAAAATGCAATTTTTACAAAGTCGGAGGACTAAAAGTGCCAATTTATAAACTTAAGGGTCAAAACAGTCATTTACTAAATTTAACAAGTTCAGGGACTGTTTCTGTCAATTCTGGAAACTAGGGGGCTGTTTCAAACCTATAAGGACCCAAAGTGTAACTTTGTAAAGTTAAAGGACTAAAAGTGTAATTATTGAAACTTGAGGGTTTAAAATGTAAATATGGTATAATTCCTACCTTAGGGGCTGTTTTGTAATTACATAAAACTCAAGGGTAATTTATAAACAAAGGTGATTTTATAAACACTCAGCGAATCGGACAAATTATATTCGGATATTATACAAGTAAACCTCCGATTTAATAAATATGGATATTTATTAATAAACGTTTATACGTATACAAGGACATGTGAAATCGTATACATTCCCAAGAGCCATCAAGTGAATACAAATACATTAAACCTGTACACCACCACACAAGTGATAACAGTATATATAAACTTATAATTGAATTTAGTTTATACACTGAGTCGTTAGCCTAAATATGTAGACTAAGACTTGACCGTATTTACTTAGGTATTTGACGGTGTGATTCATTGCTATACTTGGATATATAATATCATTCAGAGGACTACCTGTTGAGGTGAGTTCATAGCCCCATGTTTTACAATTATTTAAATGATTTACATCTTTGGGGTGAGAACATGCTTGTTTTACAAATTGGACGCAAGTGTACATTTTATACAATGATTACGTGTTTGCCTAAGTAGCGATAACCCACTGAGCCCTTTATCATGAACTGTCAATTACTGGATTGTAAGCGCGAATGTTATGAGTAGATCTATTTGGGATTGACATCCCCGTTCGGGTGACTAGCTATCACCGGGAACGAACGTTATAACATGTCGGATTTGGGATGTTTCGGGTTAGAACATCATTCATGGGCATTATTGGCAATTTATTGCATTCATACATGTCGAGCTTCAGTGTCATGAGCTTAGGAAAACGTAATTACTTTTTATGATGTTTGCATTTGTTGCTTAATCATACACTTGGAAATCTTGCGGTCCTACTATTGATTTACATAAACCTATGAATTCACCAACTTTATGTTGATATTTTAAGCATGTTTTCTCATGCCAATAAGGCACGAGGTGCTCAGATACATTGGGGTCACTCTTTGGAAAGAGTCAGTACTAAAGATTTGGGTGTATTACATTTTGGGAACATTTATTATAAACTAAAATCTTTACTTATATTGTCGAACAATTTGAAGCCATGAGCTTATGTAACGAACAAGTATTTTGTTAATCCAATGTATCTTTTTAAAACGACACGTTAGTGGTCGTTCTCATATCTTGTGCTATTGATCTATGAAGTAACGCCCTCGGATATTCAACATTCCGCTGCTACCCAGATTTGGGGGTGTTAAATTTTGGGTATTCCATCACAATCAAAACTAAAATCATTAAAAAGTTCAATCAAAGTGTTTGATATAAATATCAAAAGATTTACACTTTAAGAGTTTTTCATCATCACTAAAAGCTCTCCCTTAACATGTGCATCGTAATCATAGTACATGCTAAGTGTGGAGTACATTGAGTCAATTTTATTCAATCACATTTCAATACAAATTAGATTCAGTTTAATCACATTTTCTCCCCTTATCCAAAATGTTAATACCTTGATATTTTTTATATCAATTGATTAAACATTCAGGGACAAAATGTTACACACTATCTAATAGGAACATTTTAATGCTCCCCTTAAAGTTTGAGGGTATATAAGACAGTGCTGAGTACAATGATTTGAAATTTTTTGAATTTACTAAGAAATTCTTGATAATTTTATACTCAAGCACTCCTTATGATCACCATAAGTTTATACTACATATATACAAATTCACAAGATTTTATTATTTACGAGGTTTGACCTGTTATGATAGAGACAACATATGATAAATCATATGGTTCTTTGCAGCAGCCGAAAGTCTCCCTCGTACGGTCTCCCACTAATAAATTTCTCCAAGCTCTGAATAATCCTTCTGGTCTTGAGCTGTTTATCAATAGCCTAGATCATAGCTCCCACTTTATCTCTATCACTCTCTTTCCAAATATTCTGTGGCAAATACTGCATCCGGATTCCCTTTAGACGATCATCAAGAGCAGTCCGAACAACATTGAGTATACCATCACTAAACTTGTATAGTTCATCAATACGCATCAATCTGTTCTTTTTGTCTTTGTTTTGGTAAATGAAGCCTTTAGGATTGGAGTATGCTGTATAAGCTTCCCGTTGTTTAAGATCTGATCTGTACGTATCCGGATTTATGAGGTTGAGCTTCTTTTTGTAACTTTAGACACCTAATTGAAGGTCTTCCACATGCCTTTGGATGACAATGCTTCTTGTAAACATTCACAAGGAGATATTAAAAGCTAGGCGTTCTTCAATAGTGAGATTTGTCAACTTTCCTTGAACAAAAAGAAGCAGCATGTCTTGAATGCGAAGCCTTTTGAAATCTCCTTCTTTGAGTTTATACAACTTGTCATTATCTCTACAAACAGTTATCCAATCCAGATGCTTGTAGTTATGCCATTCGACAATTTGAAGCTCTATGACAGCAATAATTATGCATTTGGAGTAGACATCATGAGCAGATTCCATGTTAACAGCAAATCCATAGAATTGTTGTCATTTTTGCCCCCAATGTGAGATTCCCCAAAGTGCATGTTTGTCGTAGCTAACCGGCACTTGACTCCACATTCTGTTAGGGACCAAATCTTCAATTCATTTGATATGCCCATAATCTGCAGCCTTGGTCTTTGTCACTGAAGTTGTATATTTTCTACTTGAGACACCACCACTTAGATACGCAAGGTCATTGTTGATGAAGTGATCAAAAGGAATGACTTAACGACCTTGAGAATTAGGTATCAATGGTAATGGCTCACTCAGATCATATGGATATTGCTGACCTTCAGGGTTAATCCAGTCTAATTGATCAGTGGTTGCGTTGTAGACTTATTCAAGGAAATATTCAAGTTCGACCATACTCTTGCATGATCCTTTCATCAGCTTGAATGTTGGACCGGCTAATAATTCTAGAGTCAGAGTGTCAACTTTGAGCCGATTCATAATGAATGTTGAGAAGTCTAGAGGAGTGTCCATCAGCTTATTAAACGAATTACGGGTATCTTCTTTCTGAGCCAAAGTGCTTAGCCAAGGTTGAACAGGTCCATGAGCAGTAGGCAAAGTCTTGTTCCAATCACGATCAGGAGTAGGAAGCTTGGCTGGTTTTTGAATCTAATCAAGAAGCTGAGAGGTCTCTTCATCAGGTTGATCTTTAGTAACTCCTATTTCGAACTCCTGATGTGTTGCATTGGCTCCTCTGCTTGAGCAAACTCGTCAGCAGACTTGTGATGAGATTTGGACCCTTTAGTTGACTTGCCAATTGTCTTGGAGGTCTTTTCCTTTGGTGCAATGGTTGACTCTGGTTCTTTTCCTACTCTTCTTCTCTTGGACCCCTGTTGGGATTATTTATTTGATGAGACAAAATGAATAAAAGAATTAAACAAAAGGTCTAAAATCGTCATTAAAGAATTCTACAAGCTGGTGGAAAATATGTAGATTCTGGAAGATCTTCTTAAGAAGATAAAGATAATAGAAGATATTCTTAAATGTTTAAAATATATTATTTGTTCTTATCTTCCTTTGTGAGCCTTGAAATCTCTCTATATAAAGAGATTCACAGGCGTGTTATTTTGTGTACATAAAAATGTAGTCTACTTAAGGTGTGTGTATGTGTGTCTAGGCGTATGGTATATAGTAGACGCCTAGAGATTATGTGGTTTAGCCTCAAGGATCTTATGATTCCTTGTGATAGTGTAGATAACACGTTCTTGAGTTGATCTTCTAGAATTGGGGCTTTATTGGAAACTTATGAATGAAAAACCTTGTTCAATAACAACTGTCTTCATTATATTCTGCTGCATAATTGTTATCATTGTTATTGTTTATCCTAAATATAAGATCTAAACAATCTGAGCTTAAACGATTCTTTAGTTTTCACAATTGGTATCAGAGCCACGGGGCTCTCGATCAAGGATCACAAGGTTTCTATACGTGTTTTAGTTTTTGGTATTATGTGAAAAATGGTGTAACTAGGGTTTTTATACAAACCCTAATTCGTGAAAACTAAAAGTGTAATCAATTGTAGTTGTTTTGAATGGACATCAAGGTGCTGCTGATGTTACTTGTTAGATCGTTTTCTGAATAGATCTTAACCTTTAGATTGTAAAGGGTTTGTTCCTTTAGATAATTCTAAGCAACAATAATGAAACACATTTTTGAACACTATTGATTATGCGGAAACTAATCAATAATGCTAAGAAGAACAGTATTAAGAATCACAAAAGAACTTTATATTATAACTTGAATCTGCCTAGGTTACAGATTACAAAAACTATGATTGCTAATCGATCTCTATTGATCTGTGTAGAACTATATCTACTAACTATTCCCAGGGTTCCTTTTATAGACTAAGGAAACCCTAATGTGATTTACAAAACGCGTTAAGAGATAATGCATATCTATTCCTAATTTATCTCATGCATATCTCATAAGCAGTACTAATACAATATACTAGCAGTACTAATACTAACTAACAATACTAACTATTACTGGCAGTACTAACATTGTACTGGCAGTACTAACTACAAAGCTAGCAGTACTAAAGACTTAGACTTATTTCTTCAATCTTCATTAACAGCATTAAGTCTTCACTAGCAGTATTAATCTTGAGCCAGCAGTATTAACTTGTAGAAGCTTCAGAATCCCAACAATCCTCCCCTAAACTTGTGATTTACTCTCAAATCTCAAGTTTCTTCTAGATTAGATCTTCAATTCTTCTTTTGTTGAGGATTCTTTCAAACATACTTTTATTGTTCTTCAATCTGAGTCTTGATAAACTTTAGCAACTCAAATGCCATAGAACTTTCTGCTTCACCTTTTAATTTCCACTTAAGCATCTTCTGAAGTGTTTCTTTGGTGAGTGGATACTTTTTCTCTACAAACATATAAATAGTCATCAAAGTACCATCAACCATCAATGTGTGCACTCCACAAGTTTCATATAGCTTCCAACTGATTATTTTCTACTGGTTTTGATTCTTCCAGATGTCATCATCTTGCTCAGGATCTACTAGTATCTTTAGATCACCCCATAACATCAAATTGTATCCTTCTGGAGTGTTATCTTGAAATCTTTCCATTACCAACCTGTGTAAAACCTCTAAGTCATGTCTATCAAAACTTTTCAACATACTCCCAAAGGTTTTATGATAACTAGTATTCCCATCAGCCCTTATAATCTTGTAAACATGCATACTGTATAAAGTTTGAGATTACCAATCAACTACAGGAACTTAGTATGCAAGATTTCAGGATCTACAAATTCTTCCTCATCTGGAACCACTGTCAACCACATTCTTAATTCATCTTTTTCTTCTTCATAATCAGTTGTTTCTTTCTTTTTCTTCTATCTCTTTAAGCTGTCTTGACCTTGTTTGTCACTTGCTCTTCCTCTTGCAAGTGTTTTTCTTCTAATTCCAACAACTTTCTTTTCAATCAACACTGGCTCAGGATTCACATCTTCTTCTTTAACCTTCTCTTCTTCTACTATTTTTAAAGTTTCTCTTTCACTTGGTTTAGAAGAATCTTTTTCAACTTCAAACTCTATAGGAATAAAAGTATTGACATGATCCCATACCCTTTCAAAAATTAGCCTGATGTCATTGTAGCTCATTCTCTTGAAGTAGCCCTCCTTGTAACCTTCTTGATTCTTCAAGTATGTTATCATATTCCTTCTTGCTTGAGCTATTGACACATGTTTATTCTTCAAAGCATGATATCTTAGTACACTTGGATCATTCTAGTCAATTCCTTTAGATTGAGTAGCTTCTATAGGGACTTGTTGTCTTTCATCTAGTTGTTTTTGCAATTCCCAAGCTGCTTCCAGATTAAGTCTTTCTTCTTCTTCTTCTTGCAAAGCTTATGCTTCCTGTTCTGCATTAAATCTGGCTCTTTCTTCTTCTTCTTCTTGCAAAGTTTTTGCTTCCTGTTCTACATTAAATCTGGCTCTTTCTTCTTCTTCCATCTTCCTAGCTAACTCCTCATCCATACTCAACTGCACTTGAGTTCTTTTGTTAACCTTCTTTGGAGTAGCAGGTTCTTCCATTATAGCCTTTCCTTTATCTTTAGCTTTCCTTCTTGTATACACATGAGCTTCAACAGTACTAACCTTTGTAACTTTTGGAGGACTAGCAGTACTAATCTTCATCTCACCTTTCTCACCACTTCCATGTTCTTTAATAATTTCAGTGGGAGTCTCTTCTTGTACAAGTACTTAAGTTTCATCACTAGGCTTCTCATGAACTTCCTCTTCCTGTGGAATCCAAGAAATACCTTCATCTTGTACTAGAGAAATCGTTGGATCTTCATCAATTTGAGAAGTCTTCCTCCCCTGTTTGGAAGAATCCTCTTCAATCTCTTCATCATCAGAAAGAACAATCTTTGCCTTTCCCCTTTCCTTGCCAGGCTTTAGCTTATACTCTAGTTTCTTTACTCTAAGTACTAACTTGGTGAGAGCAGTACTATAAGTCTTCTTTGTCTGCTGCAAGTCCTTCTCCAATCCATCAATCCGGTCATTCAATTTGGTAACCAAAACCGTCAAATCATGTTGTTGCACACTACCCTCAACACTTCCATATGAGTGAACATCATGGAGAGGTAAATCATGGGGCATAGAAGCAGTCCCCTCTGCCTTATGGGTGGGTTAAATTGGTTCTGGTGAAGGTGATGATGGAGTGGGTTATTAAGATAGTGATGGTGTAGATGTGATCCTTGAGGGTGACTACTGTTGCTCTTCATCATGTGCTTGTACCAACATACTCTTAAACAATGGTATCACTACCCCTGAATACCCCTTAGAGGCTCTCCTCATATTACTAAACAGTTTACTTGTAAGAGTAGGAGTGGGATAAGTTCTAGTATGAGGTAAGAGTAACCTTTGTTGTTTGTTAAGAAGGAGTTGAATAAACCTGGGATACAATAAGAATTTGTGTGGGCTATCCAAATTCTTAACCATAGCTTCAAAGATGAATTTAGAAAAGTTAAACCTCCTGCTTGTAGCTAGACAGATGAGTGTTGTAGCAATGTTGCTACTGAATTGATCATATGCAGTCTTCTTGGAGCTTAGACAATGTAGAATTGTGTGAATAAAGAACTTCCATTGGGGTGAGAAATGACATTTAAAGAATGTAAGGCTTTCAGAATTAGTTACATACCCCATGTGAGCTAAGTGCTCAAATATTTCTTCATTGGAGAGTAAAGAAATGCCTTCTGCATCATCTAACTTCAAATGTCTTCTCAAAGAATCTTCAGTTATGAGCTTTTCATGTCCATCAATAGTTGCAGAAATAGCTTGAAGTCCTTCCTCAGTAGTGCTCAAAATAGCAGTTTCCCAAAATTATTCAATAAGGGACACAAAAATGATGGGATTTTTAGTAAGAGCATAGTAGATATGGCTTGAAGTAAGAAAATCTATGATTTCATCAAAACCCTCACTACTTTCAGATTTAACCAAATATGCGACCATATTATGCTTGTCGCAAAATTCCAACTGTGCCATTTGATGAATGAAAAGATGATGAATGGGGTGGGATTAGTTTGTGTGATAAAGTGTAAGGTTCTGGTAGAGTGAATTGAATTATGAGCGAGGTTTAAAAGAGTATGTATTCACCGACTGTAAAAGAGTTTTACTTATCTTGAAGAAATCGTTTAAGCTATAGATAAATCGAGAAGTCTTCAATTAGTCAAACCCTATAAGCTATAGATGTGGCAGAAATATCTCAACGGCTCTTTGATTAAGGAAAATCTGTTAGGACTTAGACAGTACTAACGGTCACTTAGCAGTACTAAGTTTGGTCTAGCGGTACTAATTTTAAGTCTAATAGTACTAACTTCATCCAGCAGTAGTAATACTTGCCTGACAGTATTAACTTAACAGTGACAATACTAAGTGTGGTACCAAGCAATATTAACTTCAAACTTGATCCATCAAAGATATTCAGCACCAATGTAGTATAACACCCCGTGTTTTAGGTCATTGTATGACATTATGAAATTCACAATTTATTTTTAGGGTTTTACGCGTTTGCTCT
>BQNB010143838.1:0-16938 GCA_026074375.1 Tanacetum coccineum | reverse complement strand
CACTCAATAGATTGATTACCAATACCTCATAAACACATATAAACACACATAAACATATAAGATCACATAAATCATACATTGCAACACGCACCTAAGTCAACACTAACGGTTTGACTAACCTGCTCAAGCCATGGTTGTCACATATCCCCGGCGACATGTCGTCGAAGAATAGTCTGCAGATTTTTTTGCAGCAGCCTGCAATGCTGCTGTTTTCCATATTTTTTTCTGGAATTTTCCCAAAAAAATCCACCAAAAATCAAACCTGTATCTACCAATATAGAATCTACCCAAATACATTACAACTTGTACCAAAAAACAATACAATATAACGGATCAACGCATTTGATATAATAAAGCTAAATACGTCCAAAATCCGAATAAACACAATATAGTCTACAAAACGGGCTTCCTAGTCACAAAGCTTGCATTATCCGCAAGATATAAGTCAATGTTCTAATCGTACGGGTCAACAAAAGTTTATATAAGGGTCGCCAATATATACTTTAAGAAACAAAATTAGCATATACTTACTCGTTATATAACATCTCCTAACTATCATCATCCTCCTCATCCTCATCGGCATCCTCATCATCGCCCGGCTCATCATCCCCGGCCCCGCCACTACCGCTGTCACTACCGACCTCAGGCTGTGACTAAATCTGCCTAAGCAACTAGGACATCTTGTCGTCACTCCTAAATACCTTCATGATCATGTCCATCTGTTTCTTTAGCTGCTTGTTTGTCTTTTTTAGCTCATCGACATCGGTGGTGTGCGTACATCAAGGATCGGGCGAAATGAGGACATCCATGCCCTGTCGCTCCAAAACCCGACCAACACCAGGAATGTACCCTCGCTGCTTGCTCCGGCGAACAATGGCCATGATTTCATCATCGGTGTATGGAACACCGGTCGACATGTTGGAGCCTAGACTGTGATAACCGGTAATTTGCCCATGGTTAAGTATTATAAAATATTTTAATTTTGTATTTTAAAGTCTTTCGATCTTGTTAGTTTTCCTGATAAAAGCTAAAAAGTTGACTTCAGTTGACTATTTTGCGTAAAACGGTTACGGTTTAACCAGGAGTTTGATGGAGTCTTGAATTTTAGGAGAGAATCACTTTTGATTCGTCTTTCCATTTTGGAGTATTTGGTTGGTATTTTAAGTAATTCCGGGAAGCTTTCCTGTGATTTCCTGAAAATCATCACACAGCGCGTACCGGCACGACAGTTTGTTTGAGAATAAGTTTAAGTGATTCGGAAGTGTGTAATGAGCTTATTTATTTAATAAATTCATGATTTAGAAAACGTTGGTTTAAAATGTAAATCGTTGGTGTGTGAATTGAAAGTTGTCAGAAAACGGTCATTTTCGTGAAATTCGGTAAAAGACTGTAACGGCCGTTAAAGTGTAAATTTTGAGCAAGTTGGTTTTGACAAAGCTTATTTTGGGAATTTAAAATATTTTCACACTTGTGAGGATGGTTCGGTTGAGTTTTTAACAAAAATTCATGTTTTCGGTCCAGACCCGGCCGGCAGCGTCTAAATAGAATTTTGTAGCAGATTAAGCTGATATGTGTCGTATAAATAACCTAGATTTATAGAAAAGTGATTTTAAACGAAATAGGAATATTAATAAAACTTGGGTAACGTTGTAAATCATCAAACCTTGAACTTTTAAGTGATCCCGACACGAAAAGATGAATTCGAGACCCCCTAGGATCCCATTTGGGACGTGTACAAGGAGGAGACAAGAAGGCTTTTTTTAGCTTTGGTTGTCCATGCATGGTACAAAGCATTTGTCATAACCTCAACATTTTCATTCTCATTTGAAATCAAACACACACAAAAAAATATCTCTCTTTTTTCTCTCTCTATTTCAGACGAACACACCAAGGGGCAAGAAACATTTGATTTTTTGAAGATTACCAAGAACACGGGGTTAAAAGATCGATAGTGGGTAGATATTAGATAGACGCGGGTTATAGAAAAAGGTTTTTGGGTCTTTCTCTTGCGTCAAAATTGAACCAAACTCGCCAAAGTTGTAAGTTTTCTAAATTTGATTTAAGTTGTACTTCTATGCTTATTATGGTGTCTTAATACTAGTTGTACAAGTTGATCGTCATAAAACTCAATTCTTGAAAACGAAAAGTGTAAAAAAAGGGGTGTTTGCTTGTGTCAAACTCGAACAAAAGGAACAAGGGTCGAAAGTTTGAATATTTTGGTTGTGGTGGTATTTTTATAATTTTGTCAATGTACTTTTTGGGATTATTTTTAAAGATGCTTAAAAATAAGCTTAGTTTGAGCTTATTTGGTTGTTTGGGCTTTGGTTGGTTTCGACAAAAGAAAGAAAGGAAATAAAGAATATTGGGCTTGGCCCATTTGATTTGTTTCGGTTTATGGGCTTATTGCTTATTTGATTTTGAGCTTATTTAGCTCCGGCTTATTTGGGTTTAGCTTATATTGGTTTCGGCTTATCGATTTTTTGGTCATTTGATTGTTTCGGTTTACTTATGGCTTATTCGAGCTTATGGCTTATTTGGTTTCGGCTTATTATGTTTCAACTTATAATCGAATTTGGTTTATATTGTTTCGGCTTGTTATTGGCTTATAGCTTATAATGGTTTTTAAGCTTATATTTTGGCGCCGGGCTTAAAATAATAAAACGGATTTTGGAAAACATAGAAAACATGTTTTGGACTTCTATTGGGCCTTAAGGCCCAATAAGAGAAAACTAGTGGTTTAATACGTTTAAAGTGGATTTTTAAAAGTGAAACATGTTTCGTGTCAATATTGAAAGTCGATGGAGGGAAATGCGTTTTGTTAAAGTATTTTTTAGATATAGAATTTGGCATTTGGTCGGAAAGTAGCGGGAATTGGGAAAAAATGTTTGAAATTGAGAATTGGAAAAAATGTTTGAACTTGAGGACATAGAATAGTGTTTAGAATTGAGATTTTAAAATCTTGGAAATATTGTATAAACGAACGGGTCATGCCAGAATTTTATAAAAATCCCACACTTAGAAAATATTATGAAAACATATTTTGTGTCGATTCGGTCAAAGGACTAAACGTGACTTTTGATAAACTATAAGTGTCGAGATTTAACGATCAAGCGTGGATTATGTTAAAATGACAAGGTTTAATAATTACCCTTTTTAGCCGATAAAGAGATGAGAATAATAGAATATTATTATTTTAATATTATAAATATATTTAAGTATATGTATACTTAAACATTGCGGAAATGTTTATTCGTTATTTTTGATCTTCGAACTCCCAAGTGTTTCGTTTAAGTTGTTGGATGTGTTTGAGTGTTTTGTATTGATGTCGCTCTTAGCCCAAGTGTTTTGAGTCGTTTTGAGTAAATTACCACACAACCATAATATAAGATAACAGTTTTGTTATGAGATAACGATTTTGGTAAAAGACAACGGATTGTTTATGAGATAACGGTTTTGTTATGAGATAACGGTTTTGGTAAAAGATAACGGTTTTGTTATGAGATAACGGTTTTGGTAAAAGATAACGATTTTGTTATGAGATAACGGTTTTGGTAAAAGATAACGGTTTTGTTATGAGATAACGGTTTTGAGATAAAGAGTAAAGGTTTTAAGAGCCCCCCCCCTCCAATAAACAACACACCTCAGATGATGATTGGGTCATGGATCAGAAAGTTAACATTATGATTAATGTTTATATTGCTATGGAACATGCTTGTTCTAGTGGATTTAGATGTATTATTCACACTAATCATAGTTGCATATAACTTTGATGGATAAATTTGATACGAAATAGATTTCACGTTTTTAAAGGATACGTTTTACCCCATCTTCGATTTCCACACTTGGTATCAGAGCCACGTCGCTTAATTTTCAAACAAATGGTGTTATTAAAAGAACTGCAGAGTGATTTTGATATAGCCAAGCTATGTGTGAGACAATTGTGGATAGATTTCCTGTGAGGCAGTGATACTTTTGTGATAGTTTTTATTTTTGACGCTACCATATTTGAGTATAATAGATGAGTAGTTACTCAAGTTTTGTTGTTTATTTTTTGAGAAGTGTTGGCTGAGATCGTGAGTTGGTTTGTAATGTGTTGTCTTGGGAGTGTTTTGTGAGCTATGAGATTTGTGTGGATAGTATATACTGTAGTCTGAATAGGAGACGAGTGATATATATATAATGGTATGACTGAAAGTAAGAGAAATAGTAGCGCATAGAGAGTCTTTCAGGTACGACGTCTCACAGAGAGAAAGTGCTCAGGAGTGTTATGATTAGAGAGTATCATGCTGATTCTGCTTGAAGGTCTCAGGTAGTAGTGATCACAGTTTTGGGTACAAAAAAGTGGTAAATTTTGTGTCAGATGCCGCCCCCTTAAAGTGTATGGCCGGTCCCCTTAATTCATGGCCGGCCCCCTTATATTTAAGGGGATCACCTGTCTGATTTGGTAGTTTTTCAGAAACTTTGAAAATTCATATAAAATCAACCGTAAGTCCGTAGAAGTCGTGTCACCCACCATTTGGAAGATAATTGAGTCTACTTTCATATAAAATACTTTCAAGTATTTATTTCAAACTTAAGTAAGTCAGAAAGGCAAAATACTACTTTTTGTCCAAAACGTTGAGTCTCTGTTTAACGTAAAACTTGTATTTATCTTTTCCTTTCTAGTCGGACATTTCAAGTTAGTATATCTTTGAAAATTGGTATAATTAACTTTTCAAAAATATTAAAATTGGTTAATTTTTGAAATGGGAAGGAAACTAATTTGTTTTCAAATAAAAGCGAGCTATGTATACATTGTTGTATCTAATACACAAAACGAAGACAATCATTTTATCTGTTATGCTATATGATTATGTGCATTTCTTTATGTCTTAAGTTTGTTAGTAGAAATTATTAAATGATCGTTTGCTATTTGTAATTAAGCTAATTGAATGTCTAAGCACATGTTCCATGTACATTATTTGTTTGTAACTAGTTTTTCAGATTATGCCTAACTAGAACTCATGCTAGATTTATTGCATTAAGATGGCGAAATTGTTCTGTGCATTGCATAAGACGTGGCACGTGATTAGCGTCGCTCACTTTGTGAATTGTACACAGAGAAAGCGATTTGCTCTGATGATGACGCAGTCATCTTTTGGGTGTGAATATGGTGTGTGTCGATCTGTTCGGTGTATTCAGTTGCGGTGAGTAGAAGGTGCTCTGTGTGAAGCGTGTAGTTAGGAGTTCAAGATGACCCATTTTTTCTACTGTTGTTTGTCTATGCGCTATTGGATGTGTGGTGAAATGCTATAAGCTGGTTACAGCTCAACAGATAGAGTGGCATGCTCGCTTATCATAAGTTAGTGTGAGTCTATGTAAGACTAGTAAAGATGTGTTAGCGCACTGATAGTATTGAAGATGACGAATTCTTTGTGTTTTGGTGTAAATGTTTCTATTTGTGTGCAATCTTAAACATGTGGACTTTTTTGGCTCTGTTTGCTGTTGAGCGGTGTTATGAGGGCGTTGTCTAGATATATAGAGTTAGATAGAGTATAGAGATAGATTGTTTGGTAGGTATTAACATACGGTGTGTGTAGTTGAACTAAGTAGAGAGAGAGAATATGTGCAGATGTATACGAGTGGTGTGTGCTTACATAGAGTGTGTGTTGTGGACCTAAAGACTACGTATCGGACATAAGTGTTATAGTTTGGTAATAAAAGTGAGTTGTTGGTATGTGTCTGTGTTTGATATACGCTGTGGCGAGTGCTATTGTTCTGTTAATAATGTGTTGTGGTCGGTACTGAGTTGTATATGGACTCGTGATGTGTCGAGGTAAAATACTCGGTGATAGATGAGATTAATGCAACCATCGAGACTGTAATGGAGATGAAAGAGACCATGGCGCATATTGAGGTCAGTAGGTGATAACAGAAGAGATTATGAGTGCTGTGGTATGAGACTATGCGCGCACAAGTAAGAGATTTATATTAGGTGCTTGACGAGATAGCCTCGGAATAGAAATTAACTTATCACTATTCATCAACCTCACCTTACAACAAATCTTGAGATTAATGGATCACACTATTTAAAATATTTATTTTTCTTTTTAAATGGAGTGTTAGTGGGGATACTAAGTGAAGCGATATTCGAGAATATATCAATTTCTTTATTTACAATATTATGATTGATATCTTTATTGATTCTTTGGACAAGTTTCTGTAGTATGGACATGCGATATCAGGATTCTTATTTGTTTAGTTTCAAGATATATATATCAAAACATAACAAAATATATCATCTTGGATCATTCAATTAACTCTAATCACCACTTGATTTGATATGAAAATAATTACATCCTCTTTCTAGATGAAACGCAATATGCATCGGATCATAACTCGCACTTGTGTTGTGATGCATTCTGAGTCTAAACTTGTCCGAATGGTTGTGTTCAAATATCTATACCATTATGTTCAATTCATGCTTAAATACTCAAATAAGTAGAGGATTGACACTTGATATGTTTCACTCCGATTATGTTCATAGCATTTTAACATTGCAATGCTAATTTGTAAAATGTATGTCGTTTCTGAAAAGATCTTAAATACACAATAGCAAACTAACAATATACTGTAAACTTTGCTCATAACAGCCCCTAATTTAACCCAAGATTAAAAGCACTCAACTCAAAGTAAACATTCAGATTTTAATCTAATTTTCTGCTCAAAATAGAGAAAAATATTACTTGTTTTATTCACTAGGGATACATGATGTCTTCGGGAATGGAAACATTATTTGGGGTTTTGTTAATATGTTTTTATGGGATTCATCGTAATTAAACAATTAATAAAGGATAATATATATCCTATGATCTTTATTTTTCTTCGTTGCATATAATGGTGTGTTACAAGAAAACTACTACTGACATATAATTTGAAAAATATAAGCTTATTAGAATTGAAAAATAATCTCATATCAAAATATGTCCTCAATACATAAACATAAGTATCTTACGATTTATTCAAATATTTATTTTAATTACATAATATACAAAACATTTATAAGAATAATAATGTTTAGAAAAGGATTATTTGTTTAGAAAAATAAAAATATGTCTTTTTGTCATATAGAATTTAGCATTAAGAATCACAAACTTCAATTAAGATAAATATTATGAGTGTGATTCATTCACATGACATGATTGGAGAAGTCTTAAAAAACTCTCAAAATATAAAACATATTTGCTTTGTCACAAAATAAGTACATCTCTTGGCTTAGAAAAATAATAACACGTTAAATTATCACATGTGACAACTATACATGTAAGATGGGATAAAATATAACGAATACTATTTAAATCAAGACCATTATTGTAGAATCGCAACCAAAACTCAACCTTATAGATCTTTGATACAAAAGATTATAAACATTCTTGCTTCTGCTTAAATTTTTTCTTAGAATTCACACTCTTGATTTAGGATTTATGCCGAACCGGAATTAATAGTTATGTAGGTTGTGTCATGTTAGACCGCTCTATGAAAAGATAATACAAATTTTATTTTTGTACACTTCCCATTTAGGGTAAAATTTAGAAGATATTCTATTTTGTCTAACATGATAAGTGAAATAGAGGATAGATCTATTGCTATTTAGAAATGATAAATCTTGACCTAAACCGGTGATCGATTTCTTATCAAGAGTGAAGGTGGAGTTCGGTGTATAACCCATAAAAATGGTCATGTTTAGCTTGAATTGAGCACCACTAGTGATAGTCTAATATTCATTTGCTTAATTTGATTAGTGGCTCTTCCAAATTGACTAATGAGTAAGTCTTTAACATCGATAGACTTTTGTATCCTCATTTGGGTGTACACACTAACGCACATAGAGAATTTAGGCTTCTCTTAGTCAATCTTCAGACTAATGCCAACCTCACTATGTGCTTTATAGTCAAGATTGATTTACTTGTTCACATGTAATGCAATTATATGTCCTCTAATCTTGATTACTTGATATGTGCTGAAAATAACATATCTTTATCTTTACCAAAATGGCCTTAAATGTTGATTTAAATGTGCAAAAATATGCTTTATTTGTGTATTTTGTTGTTTGTGAATGATGTAGGTAGGATAGTGTCCAAAATCACCAAGAAAACTCAGTCTCAAACATGGAGATAAACACGGACACTGGGAACGGATAGAGTGCACATGTGAGCCGGAGGAAGTTTCTAGTAAAAGGTCAGCAAAATTCAAACTCCTTGGATCAACTACTTATAAAGGACAAAATCCTCAAAATACTCCATCAAAAATGTCCTTATTGTAGAATTTCATTTTCATCAAAAGTCACTCATAAAACCCTAACACCGTTATCTCCTTTTTATTAAAGAGATAAAGGTCATTATCCTGTCTTTATTAACTGATAAGAACCACTTGAACCTAAAACGTTGGCCCAATCCATTTTCTACACTCAGGCCCAGTCAACAAACCCAAAACTCCGGGTCAAACAACGTTTATAAAAAAGAAAGAAAAGGCGGAAAAGTGCGTTTTACTTAGTTCATCGTCGTTCTCACAAAATTACCCTGCTTAATCACAAAGGGTAAATCCCATAGTGATATGTGGTAACAAAGAATTCGAGATGTACTAAGCACTACCTCAACAAGGGAAAGTCTCACCTCAAGAGCTTTAATGGTCCATTTTACAAAAGGGAATGATCCGTTAGCTAAGCAAACAAAACACAGCCATATGATGGGAAAATTTACACTAATGTCCAGTGCAAAGAAATCACAAAAGCATCTCTAACACAAGGAATGCCATGCTGGCAATCGTTGGTGCTCTCAAACAGCTCAATCCACCGGCTTGAAAGATAGGATCCACATGATTTGGAAACAATGATAGGGTGTTGATCAAGTATCTAGGAGGTGTTAGAGATAGACCTTGAGTGATCCATATTCCCCTATATATTACAAGGCCTCATCACTCAAGGATACATCTTCTTTTTCTTTTTTATAAGTTTTTAGCTAGCTTAATGTTTAGCTTATTTTTCATTGTAATTTTTTGCTTATTATGTTGTTCTTTGCTCTAATTGTAATTTCCTGTCCAACACCTCTACACACCTTATCCCCCCTAATTGCCACCTTGGCAATCCCGTGCAACACCATTGGTCCATGGATAATGACAAAGACTTGAGGGTTGAGATCATTTAGCTAGGTGAGCACACAAAATTAATGGACATGATTGGCTATGGATCTCACTCACACAACAAACACACCCTTGAGATGTCTCTTTGAAGAAACACACATCAAAAGGGACTTAGAACCTTCTACGTTTTGATATAAATAGGCATTGTAAGCCATTTGGCAAAAAAGTTAGTGAGTTTTTACCTAGTTAGTTTTTATTTCAGCTCATTTTAGTTTTAATGTAATTTCACTTTTCCTTGTAATATTTTTCAAGTTTAATGAAATATAGTTTTGGTTCTCAAAGTCTGTCTTAAGTTCTTATTGTTTTGAAGGTCAACTTATGTTTGAAAAGCCACTAAAAGCTCTTATATAAGCTCTTTTATAACCTGTTTTCATTAAAAAGTATCTTAGGTATATAAACAGTTAAGAAAATTTACAAAACACAAAAAGAAATCCACCTTTAAAATCACCTCAGCTTTTATGGAAGATAAGCAAACATTGGAAGTGCTTATGGACCCCACTAGCTTGTCTTTTGACAAGCTAGAGCTTGTAGATTAGCTTATTTATAAGCTTGTTGCCCTGTTTTGAGCAAGGGCACTTGTAAGTCTCATTTTTCCATTTTTAGCTTAAATAGCTTTTATCAAGTTAAAAGTACTAAAACAGTTTTATAGGGGTGTTTGGTTTAACCTGTTTAATGGGTCAAAATGGATGAAATCTTGCTTTGTGCTTTTGAGTCAGTTTTGATTAGTTAAAGGTAGTCATAAAAGTCATTTTGTTTAAGTTTTTATGTGACAAATATCAAAATCATTGGTTATACAAAGAGTTGTTTGAATCTGAGAACATATAGCTTATTATACAAGCTTATTTGATTAGACTTGTGATTTTTGTGAGATTTTGATGTTTATGTGTTAGTTTAAGTGCTAAAACAAAGTCCATAAGACCTGCATTTGTTGACTTGTGTTTTGCCATTCCTGTCAAAAATTTTGCAAAGTGTTGAAAAGAAAAAAAAGAAACTGCTTTTTGATATGATCACTGTGGCTTATTCTTGATTTCAAAATGTTTTTCTATTGCTGATACTTGTTCTTTGAGGTTAAATCTCAATCTGTTTGTTGGTTAAAAGTTCATAAGGATCTGTTTACTTGCTTATTTTTATAGTTGTTGTTTTTCAAAAAACCCATGCCTCTTCTGCACCAGGCTCATTTTAGTACTTTTCATTTGTCTTTTTTTTATTGCTTATCTTTGTTTCAAACCAAAATGTCTTTGCTGAATCTAAAAGCCTATATTTCAAATGGTGTAAGTTTCAGGTCCATAAGGATCCATCTTTGAGCTTATTTTGAAGCACAAAAGTGCCCCCTTGCTGTTTGTATGCAGTTTTTGGTTTAAGTGAAATTTGGCTTATTTGTGATTATTTGCTTAATTTCCTAGCTTAATTTAGGGTTAGTATAGCTTATTAGGTTGGTTTAAGTCAATTTTAGCTTATACCTCTTAGGTTAGAGCTTATTTTTAGCTTATTTGCATATTAGCTTAAAATTTTTAAGTTTTTAAGCCTTTTAGTACTTTTGTCATTTGTATAGCTTGATTCTGCTTAATGTACTTAGTTTATTTTCTGTTGGTTTTTGTTTTTAGGTTTAGGTATTATGCTTGTCTTAGCTTATTTTGCCGGTGCTTTGCTTAATTAGTTTTAGAAATTGCCCAATAAACAGTTTAGTAATTTTTGGTCTAAGGGTGTGTAAAGTAAGCCCAGACTGGTCATCACCTTGTGTTGCGCTTATTATGGGTTGGCTTTTTGATGGTTGTGTGAGATGAGATTTGTGAATAGATGATATAGATAAAATTGCTGATCTTAGATTAGCGATGAATAATAGGCGTTGTTGTTTGTGTTGTACGAGTTTAGTTGTGTGTCTAAATAGTTGGTGTACTGATGATATAGAGGTTGTCTGAAGTGAGAGGATACCTCGTCTCTATAATACAGACTCTCCAGGAGACCTCTTGGAGATTGAGATTTGTTGAGAGCGGGTGGCGGTGCAGGTACACTAAGTTTGATCCTCCGCGCGCGTGTGCCAATTGTCGTACCTAAGGTCATAGATTTGCAGTAAGGGTAAGACTGAGCACAATGAGACGTCTCGCGCAGAAATAGACGTTGTTTAAGCACATGGGACTTTTGGTGTGTAGAGATAGGGTCGAAGTTCGAGAGCTTGGTATTTAACACCATTTTTAGGCCCATTTCCATTTTTTTTAAATAAGCGCTACTTGTTATTTGTGGCTTTTTGAAGCCTTATTCGTTAAAGCTTGGACATCGACGCTTATTTTTCTCTCGGCCTTTCACATCATTTAGGGACCTTTTCCTTTTATTTTGAAATTTTCATACTTATTGTTATTTTTTTTTAATCATTTTTCGTGTAGGATTTAAAAATTTTAAAAAGTTCCTTAAAAAATAGAAAAAGTTTTTTAGAAAAATTAACAAAAAAATAGTCCTTTGGGTTTTAGAATATAATATTAATTTAGTTTTACCAAGCATTTTCAATCATTTTTACCGACTGAATTAGAGTGTTTTTTTTTGATTTTTTTCGCTTTTAAACTAGTTTAGTGAGGAATGTGTTGTGTGATTAAGTTTTATATTAAGTGTCATAATATTACGGTGTAGTTAAAAAATGTGTGAGGGTTTCAGTGTGTTTAGTCGAAAAAATTGTAATTAGTGTGTTCTACGTCCTTTCTCAGGGTGAATTCTGTAAAGAATGTGTCCATGAGTGGTGTTAGCACTGAGGATTATTTGAGATGCGTTTATGGTGTTCTGTGTATTGTGTTGTTAGGATTGGTATGTGTGGGCTATGAATGGAAGCTTTGTTGGTGATATTTGCTATGTGAAGACTAACGATATGTTGTGTATGTAAGATCCAAGAATAGGTAGCGAAAAAAAAGTCTAATAGTCTCGCGCGTTAGTAGAAGAAGTATTGGTTGTTTTTGTCTTTCTTGTGAAAGAGGTTTGGAAAAGCAGTAGAAGGTGTTTGATTAGATAATGAGCGAGTATTTGCGCGAGTCATTTTGCGCCGTGTTGTTAGAGTGTTAGTATAGAGTGAATGATGAATGTTGAGTCTGAGATGTCTTGAAAGGAGATGTCTATCAGCCGCGCGTGAGAGATATGTTAGGAAGTGTGAGTGAAGTGTGTGGTGACGTATCTAAACTTGAATCTGAAGCGCATTGATTGTGTTGAAGAGTGGCATTTGCCTTACTTTTCTTGTATATTTAGAAAATCAAATCCAAATCTTGTTCCATTCAAGCATCAATTCTTAAAACGACTCTCGGCTTTTAATTGCATTCCTCGTTGGGGATAACGACCCGGGAATCATACTCCCGGATTACTATAATGTGATTTTTGATTCCTACCTCTTTCTTATTATATTTTCTATTATAATACTATCTTATATTTTATTTTTATATATTTATATTGTAAAAACATTGCAAACTTATGACCTTTGAGATCAGCGGGTGATACGATAAAGTTCAACTCAATGACTAAATGAAACTCCTGGTGATCATGCCTATGAGAACTCTTTGATCTATAAAGAGAAAACAAAGAGGATCCATGACTCAAAGATCAAAAACCGCGTTTTCAACGTTGGTGATCAAGTCTTCCTCTTTAGCTCTCGATTAAAGATGTTCTCAGGCAAGTTGAAATCCCGTTGGTCTGGATCGTTCACCATTACCCAAGTCTTTCGTCTCCTTTGGCACGTTGAGTTATCTTAAACCCCAGGCAAATTTAAGGTGAAACAGTTCATCGACTTAAGCACTCTACTTTTGGGAGAGGGACGTACCACATTGTTGTCTAGGATCCTCCAAACCATCCCCAAGGACAAATAAATTCGGGGATTGGGTCAAGCTTATTAACCCTAAACAAGCGCTTCATGGGAGGCACCCCATGCTTATCCTTCTATTTTCTTTCTTATTTCTATTGTGATGTGAGGAGGCTTGTCTCTTTCCTAATTTCTTGGTTGTTTGTGCTTGTGTTTTTTTATAGGATTGACCACAGAATTTTTTTGAAAGCACTCTCGTGTTCGGGTTTTGTTCCGGAAATCACTCGAGCTTCCTAGCCTTTGCTTGCCATTGGTTTGGGGAAATCCAATATCCTAATCTTATCGGCTAACGTTTATCTTTAAGCATACTTAATAAAAGGCTTAGGATTTAGGTAGAGACCCTTCTTAAAACATTGAGGACAATGTTTAATTCTAGTATGGGGGGGGGGGGGTTTCTATCGTATTTACTTATTCCTAGCAGACGATTGATTCACGTACCCGTTTCCCACAAAAATTTAAAATTTTTCAAAAATAAAATAAGTGTTTTGTCACAATTTTGACTTTCCTGCTGGGTAGAATAAGAATAAATTTTGACTCGATCGAGCTTGTTGAGCTCTAGCTTGTTCCTTAACTTTTAGGCTAAGCGTTCGTGGAAATTCGCGAAGAACGAAAAATGATAGAGTTAAGTATGAGTAGGATGCTAAGCAAGGATTATTTGGAAATCTTAAGAGCTCATGTATGTAATTTGTGGCTTTTTCTCCCATAAGCTCTTAACCGGACTAAAATACGTGCTATATTTGGAGATTAAACTTAAATCAACAATTTTTATAGTATATAGCAAAAATCTTAGTCTTAATTCAAACTTATACTTGAACTTTTCAAAAAGAAGTCTTCTCTATATAAAGTAATATAAAAAAAATGATGATACAATGATTATATATATATATATATATATATATATATATATATATATATATATATATATATAATAATAATAATAATAATAATAATAAATATAAACTGTGGGCTGATAAAAGTTTACTACCTCTTGCCGGCTCACAACCGATGTGGTAGTCTTCTAAAGAAAGCCCATAGTAAGAATAAAAATCCGAGACTGATAAAAGTTTGCTGCATCTTGCCGGCTTACAACCGATGTTGCAGCCTTCTAAAAAGGAAGGGTTACAATTGCATAAATGTTATGTTTAATATTAAGTTTGAATTAATAAATAGAACTCTTTTTGTTAAATTTAAATATGCTTTTGACTTTGGACTATTCTATTTATTTTAAGTCTTTAGCTATGTATATACGGGAAACTCCTTGAGAGAGTTTTTTAAACCTAGGGTCCGTGAGTCCGATACTAGTCTCTGTAGGGTGTCAAAAGCCTGGTACTTAACCGCACGGTTGGGATGTGACGAGACGAAAAGTCGCTACATGGGGATGATCTCGACCTTCAACCTCATTATCTCTCGAGTGGAACGTGAAGCATTAAGTATTTGAAAAACGATGACCATGGTGTTGAATTCAAAATTAGCTTATTTCACCTACGATTTATAATAAATTGTCAGGAGTGAAAAGTCACAAAATAATAATATTGACGTAGTGTTAGCATCTTAAATTGATATTTAACTGTGATTTCGTTTTAAGCTTGGTTTGGATAAGTGAAAAGTCGGGGACGATGAATTTATCCTTTTTGGGGCATTCTCCAATCGAAATGCATCTTGTTCTATGATCCCTAACGGTTATGGAAATAACGAAAGTCGGAATATTCTAGGTAATTATTTAAAAAAATCATAAAAATGAAAAAAGTTTTGAAAAATGGGAAAATGGGGTGTTTTAAAGCTTGTGATTTCTTAACTCTCCCCACAAAAGTCTTTGCTACTTTTTCAAAGATTTAGTTTGGGGAAGTTTTGAGGTATTTGGTTTTAGAGCATATAATATTGCGTGAGGACACGTCAATCACTTAGTTTGGGGAATTTTAATATGTGAGAAATCACATATCTTTATTATACCAAAATGGCCCTTAAATGATCAAAATGTGCAAAAATATACTTGTATTTGTGTATTTTGTTGTTTGTGAATGTGTAGGTACGGATAGTGCAAAAATCACAAGAAAACAGTCAAAACCAGACAAACACGGACACGGGAACGGATAGAGTGCACAAGAGCCAGAAGTTTCTAGCAAAAGGTCATCAAAAGTCAACCTTTGGTCAACCATTGGTCAACTCATAAAAGACAAAATCCTTAAAATACCCAAAATGCCCTTATTGTTAACTCAATTTTCCCATTCAAAGTCCTAGAAACCTATAACACCGTTATCTCCTTTTATTAAAGAGATAACGGTCGTTATCTCTTATAACTAAAAACCATTTAACCAAACCGTGGCCCAATCCTTTTTACACCAGGGCTATTTAAGTCACAAACCCAAACCTCTGGGTCAAACAACGTTATAAAAAGAAAAAAAAAGGCGCGAACGATGGTTTTACTATTCTTCGTCGTTCTCACAAATTACCTGCTTCAAAAAACAAGGGTAAATCCAATGACTAGTGGGAACCAAAGATTCTAGTTATAAAGACCAAGCTCAGCAAGAGAAACGTCACCTAAAGAGCTTCTATTGGTCCATTTCACTAAAGGAATGACACGTTAGACGCTAACAAAAACACCAAATGATGGGCAATTTACACTAAATCGGTGTGCAAAGAAACACAAAGCCTCTGAACACAAGGAATGCCACGCTGGCAAATCGTGTGCTCCACTTCAATCCAACGGATGAAAAGATAGGATCTGCATGATTGGAAACATAATGAAGGTGTGATCAAGTAACATAGGAGTTTCTCGTGTTAGAAGA
This sequence comes from Tanacetum coccineum, assembly GCA_026074375.1. Taxonomy (NCBI): domain Eukaryota; kingdom Viridiplantae; phylum Streptophyta; class Magnoliopsida; order Asterales; family Asteraceae; genus Tanacetum; species Tanacetum coccineum. The sequence goes on along the minus strand of BQNB010143838.1, from coordinate 1,146 downwards.
CCTAGAAGGAATCCATTCGTCCCTTTAATTACACATATGGCCTCATCACTCAAAAGATCATCGGCTTGTTTCTTTTTTCCGTTTTGGTTAGCTGGCTACTGTTTAGCTGAGTTTCATGTAATTTTCACACTTATTATTGTTTTTAGATATGGTAATTTCCTATTCAAACACTTTGTACTCAATTCAGTTATTAATAAAAGTTTATCTTTCATTTAAACTCTTTTGGTCAAAATTCTGATATTCACTTTTATGCAAAATAATGGTTGATTCATGCTCCTTATATGTTTCTTGAGATCTTTTCTACTTTAAGCTACTAAAGCTCTCTCAAAATACTTAAGAAAATAAAACTAAATGGAATTGGATGGCTGCTTATAGAATTCAAGTGGTAATAGTGCTTGAGGGTCAAGCTTTCAGTGTATAATGTTTTATGTGTCTGTATTTTTTAGTTGGTACATAAGCTTAAATATAAGCTTAAGCAGCTTATATAAGCTCCTTCTTAAATAGAGAAACTCATCTGTCTTAGCTGTTGGTGTGAGGTACATTTCTTTTAATTTTCAGTTCTTCCTTATTTGATTATCTTAGCTTTTTCCTTTTCATTTTAGGCTTAAAAGTTGCTTATTATTTGGCGGATTTCTGTTTAAACCTGCTTTTAATGTTCTTTATAGTTGTAGATGCTTATTGTGCCTTAATGTTATAGTTTAAATCTTTGTTTGCATATTTTGTCGCTATAAAAATATGAAAAACCAAAAATAGGAAGCATAGTGTCTTTGCGCTTATTTTAGTGCTTATAAGTTGTTTAAATATGCTAAATGTTGCTTAATATGCTTGTTTAACATCTGGTCTTTGAAAAGTTTTAGCTTAAATAGCTTTTAACAAGTTAAAAGTACTAAAACAGTTTTAAAGGGGTGTCTGGTTTAAACTGTTTAATGGGTCAAAATGGGTGAAAGCTTGCTTTGTGCTTTTGAGTCAGTTTTGATTTGTTAAAAGTAGTCATAAAAGTCATTTTCTTTAAGTTTTTAAGTGACAAATATCAAAATCATTGATTATACAAAGAGTTGTTTGAATCTGAGAACATATAGCTTATTATGCAAGCTTATTTGATTAGACTTGTGATTTTTGTGAAATTTTGATGTTTATGTGTTTGTT
>BQNB010143837.1:0-16938 GCA_026074375.1 Tanacetum coccineum | reverse complement strand
GTTTCATGGATTATTTCTGGTCCGGTTAGTTGGACATCTCTAACTTTGGCCCAATAAACAGGTGATCGACACTTTTGACCATAAAGTGCCTCGAATGGTGCTGCCTTAATACTGGCATGGTAACTGTTAATGCAAGAAGATTGATATGTGTGAAAACACATATCCATTTTATATCAAAATAGGCCCATAAAAAGATGAAATTGTGCTTTAAACGCTTGAATATTGCTTTTTTTGTCTTTGTGATTGTATAGGTACGGATAAAGCAAAAATCCATAAGAAAACGGTTAAAACCGAGCAAACATGAACACAAGAACGGAAGAGCTCACAAAAAGCCGAGAGGAAGCTATCAAAGTCAAAACCTAGTCATCTCTTAGTCAACCCAAGTCAAACACTAAAGGACAAAATCCCAAAATACCAATTCAGTCCCTCATAAATTCCAACATTACACAAATGGTCCCTAAGTCCTAAGTTAGTTAACACCCGTTAACTAATAAACCAACCCGTTAACCCTTTACCCATTCCCTAGCCCAAATTCGTTTACCATAATTAAACCCAAGGCCCAATCCCAAGTCAAAGGCCCAAATAACCGAGTCAAACATACACCCCTCTTTCAGTTAAAAAGTGAGCGGGAAAAACAGTTTTACACTGTTCATTATCTTCCCCAATTAACCCAAGGTTAAAACAAGGGGCAAATGACAATTAAGGGGCAAGAGGGACAATTCAAGTGGTGAAGTACACCTTGGCAGAAATAAACGTCAGTCATGAGCCCTCATTGGTCAATCCCATCAAAGGAATGCCACGTTGGAAGAAAGGAAGCACAAGGCAATGATGGGTTTTACACTAAACATACTCACACAAGAAACACAATCAAGCCTGACACACGGATGCCACGTTGGCAATCCGTGTGTCCCAAATCTAATCCAAGGGCTCACATCAATGATCCAATGATTAGGGGAATGTACGGCTATGATTAAGAGGAGCGTCTAACTGACAAGGGGTCTAGAAGGATCAGGAGATGGCTATAAATAGACACACATCTCACACACACAAAGGGAGGAGGGAGTCTAGCTTTTAATTTTTAGTTAAAATGTATTTTCAGCTTTTAGTTTAAGTTGAGTAATTTTCAAGCTTATTGTAATTTCTGTTTTTTAAAGCATTGTAATCATTTTCAGTTATTAATAAAAACATTCTATTTTGCTTAATCTGTTTTTTTACTACAAGCTCTTATCACTTTCAATTATATAAGCTACTATGTCAAAAGCTTGTAATAAGCTCTTATAAGCTCTCACAAGTCTATAAGCTTGTGATTGAGCTAATTGTTCATTTAATCTACTTAAACATCTAAAATCAGCTTAATATTTGGAATATTTGACTTATAAGCTAATGGAAGGGAAGCTAGCAAGGGATGAGCTTCCATGGACTTTTACTAGCTTATCCATAAGGATAAGCTAGAGCTAGTAGATAAGCTCATTTGAGCCTTTGTGCCTTTGTTTTGCTAAGGCAGTTTGTAAGTTCTTCATTTAATTTCCTTGTCTTAAAATTTCTTAGTTAGATCTGCTTATTTGCTTATTGCTTGCTTATTCTGCTTTCTAGTTAGCTTATTTGTGATTGTTTCAATCTAAATGTGATATTTGTTCATCTGTTTTTAGCATTAGGTATCTTAAATCTTAGTATTTCATAAACTGTCTTAATATCACTAAAAAACCAAAAATAAGTAGCTTAGCTTTTAGATTCTTAATTCTAGCTTAATTGATTTTGGATTTATGTTTGTTAAGCTTGTTATAAGCTAATTGTTATCTGGTATTAAAGTTTTGTCCACTAGATTTTAATCTCAAGCTTAAAAGAAATTTGTCATAAGTATAAAGGGGTGTTTGGTTTAATGCAGTTTGACCTTTAATAGCAAAAGGGAATTGATAAAAGTTTTAGAACTAGTTTAGATTTGGATTAAAATGAGTAGTAAAAGAGTTTTCAAAGTTCATTTTGCAAATTTTTAAAAGTTAAAGCTAGTTTACTTTGTGCTTGCACCAGGGAACTTTTTCCTCTTTTCTTTGATTGTTAAAATTTGATCCAAGCCTTCCTAGGCTTGGATTTTGTTTGCTAGGCGTTCTAACACACTCAACAGGAGTGTATATAGCAGGTTTGTCACTTAATGGCACTTGCATTTGGTTTTAACCATTTGACCTAAGTTCATAAGTAGGAAACTTTTGCAGTTGCCACTGCTACTGTAACATTCCGTATTTTCAGATCTTTTACGACGTCATCTATTTTACTAATTATTTATTTTTCTTTCTCGTACGCGTTTACTTTTATTTTTAATAGTTAAGTTAAATCGCATAAGTTAAAAATTATCGTTTAGCGTAAACGGACACCAAACAAATAAATGTTTACATCAAGCAAGTGTTGAGTAATTATTTTGAGTATAATTATTAACTTTGTTTATTTTATTTTTATTGGTTACGAAAATTGATTTCGTTTCGCGATAAAATTTTGTTTAGGCATACCCGGAACCACAAAAATAATTCTACGCTTCAACAAATACCCACATTTATACCCAATACATAAAGTTATAAAATATATCATATATAGCATATATGTGCCGAAATTAGTGCAATTATACAAGGCTTTATTAGAAAATGAAATTTTTTTACACTTGGTCAAATGTACTTCATATATGCCATTAATACCTAGCCTTTTTGTTACCTTGACTAAAAACACAAAAACTTGAATCCTTGAAACCCTCCTTATGTCCCTTTGAATGTTTACTTGACTATTGACGATGGAATGCATATAAGTGCAAGTAAACAAGATAAGTAACTCATAGAACATAAACACTTAGTAAAATTTTTACAAAAATCCCTCTCTTTCTCTCTTATGGCTCACGGCTCAACCCCCCTATAACCAATCCATACAAAATTTTATACAACCTATAGTTGTAACACCCCCAAAAATGTGTCGCAGCGGAAATATGTCCGGGGGCGTTACTTCATAATACACAGCGCTAGATACAAGAGAACGACCTCTAAATGTGTCGTTTGAAAAGTAATCTCGTTGATTTCCTTGAAATCGATATAATGTTTGTCCCATAATTGCATCACAATGAAAAGCTTGAAATTAACACAACGAGATTTGATCACTTGTATGTATGTAGAAATCCATGAATGAAATCTTGTCAGTTTAGACTCCAATGCACATCGAATAGGCCAAGCATCTAATTCACCTGAGAAAAACATGCTTAAAAGTGTCAACATTAAAGTTGGTGAGTTCATAGGTTTTTGTAAATACAAATGTTGAACCAAAGTTCTGTAAAGTGTGTATGACCATTTAAATCCTTAAATGTCCTTCCAAAATGTATGTATGATTTGTAGAAATCAAATAGTTGTATAGTATGCATGACCATTTCAAACCTTGTATGTTTCCCAAATAGTCACAAAAATGTACGTATGAACGTTGAACCGCAATTGTTCAAAGCATGTAAGATATTTATATATATATCAGAAAAATGTTTCAAGTATGTATTGCCACTTTATTCAAGGCACAGTAAATATCCATGTGAGTATAAAACAATGATTACGATTACTCTAAGCTCATGAAACTGATGCGCTAACAGAAATAATAGCCATGTGCTTACACCGGATGTCCCCACCTAGACACCCTCAGCATTGAATTACTTTACATGTGCCTACACCGGATGCCCCCACCTGGACACCCTCAGCATTGAATTATTTTACGTATGCCTACACCGGATGCCCCCACCTGGACACCCTCAGCATTGAATCACTTTATAACATACAACCTGAGCTAATCCGTAATCATAAAAGTATAGTATGTGTTTACGTTCAAAAACTAAACCAAGTATTGTATCTCCTCGCGAGATGTATAAATGAGTATATAAACCAAACAGGTAATCAACCATATAAATGCATTTGTAAACAAGCATGTTCTCACCCCAAAATATATGTAAAACGAGTAAAAACAGGGGAGCTATAAACTCACAATATCCTTTAAAAACAATCACGTTGTTATAAGATAACCGAGTAAGTATAAGAGTTTGTAGACAAGCATGTATCCCCCTCGCGGGTTTATAAACATTCAAAAGATTGAAAAGCGAGGTTATGAAACTCACCTCGATGTTGAAGAACGATTGACAGATAGGCATCTAATATGCACAACATAACGGAAGACGAAACGGCTTGACCGAGGAGATGCAGCTTAACTTAACGGCTAAGTCCCACTAGCCTAGGATAATGTTTTTAGGTTTTTCGGTGAACGGTTACGTCAATGCGACACGTTGATAAAGTTTTAGATTTCCAAGTTGTAATAGTTTGGTGGTTGGTTAAATAAAATAAATCCGGAATGGCTCGATCAAGAAGTTGCGGCTTAACTTAACGGCTAAGTCCCACTAGCCTAGGATAATGAATTTTGGGTTTCCCGATGGATAGTCACCTCAACGCGTCACGTTGATAATGGATTTAGGTTTCCAAGTTGTAATGGTTTGGTGGTTGGTTAAATAAAATAAATCAAAAGTAACGCAATGTATGTAATATATCCCGTATATATTACATATGAAAAATATGTCAAGTGTATAATTCATACTGTGAATTATATAATAAAGAAACCCAATCAAATAAATAATCGAGGTATATAATACTTTGTAAGTATCAAATAAGAAACGTGAGAAAAAGATTTGAATAGAACATTTCGACACGTGTTCGTAAATCACCAATTTAACCAATAGAAAGTTCTTGTATAAAAGTAAACTCACGTCTTAAAGTTATGAATTAAACAAACGATGTTTGGAAAGCTTTTACAAAAGTTATGATTTTACCTTCTAGTCAGGAATTTATAAAAATAATATTTTATAAATTAATCTTTGTCTTATTGACGGATCGTAGCTAAAATCGTTGTCTCACTTGTAAAAGTATAGTTTTTGTTCGTGGTCGGATTATCGTATAGTTATATTTTAGTATATTTTTAAAAATATAACTTGGGTCTCTTTTACCACCGGGTTTAAAAATAATAAAAGTTTTAGTAAAACATTACTAAGTATAGAAATTTTATATAAATTTCGTCATGACCTTCCCGGTTATATAACGTTTCCCCATATTTATAAAACCTAACGTTTTTCCACTTTTCAACAAACCGCGTGTTGCAAAACATCTACGTGTTTTAAATATATGTTTATATATATTTATAACTAAACAAAGTAATAAATATCATATTTATTTAACCATTAACCACCATTTTAGTTTCGATTTATGATTTATAATTCTCGTGTTATATTTATTAGTCAATTGCATAAACCAAACGAACCCTTATTATTCTCTCGGTTAAACCAAACGCTCCCCTTATTACGATTTTGCTGTTTGTCCCAAACGCTCCCTTACATCCTGTTGTTACCCAAACTATACTCTTATTGTGAATCCCCAACCCAAACACCTCCCTTTATTTGTAACCACACTAAAACAAACACACCCTTGTAGTGTTTATCAAAACAAACGCACCCAAACTTGTATAAATATCAAACACACCCTTTTTGTACATATCAAACCAATGCACCCTAGTCGGTCATAACCAAAACCAAACGCAGCCTAGCTGTTGATAAACCCAACGCACCCTTTTTGTGTGGTGCAAAACCTCACCCGAACGCACCCTATTTGGGGCTGACAAAACCAATCGCAGCCTAGCTGCTGACCCGGACCCAAACGCACCCCTTTGGTGCGGTTTTATCAACCAAACGAACACCCCTAGTTGTTTACAACAGCCAAACGCACCCCGGTCGATGCAAATAGCAAACCCAACGCATCCTAGTTGGGGCTGAGTGAACCCAAACCACGAAACCCGAAGCACCCTCGTGGTGTTACCAATATATCAAATGCACCCCATTTGGTGAAAACACAAACCAACCGTACCATATGTTGGCGGAGACCACACCAAAACGTACCCTTCTTGGTGACTGAGAGCAACCAAACGCACCCTGATGGTGGCTCGGACAAACCAACGCACCCTCGTAGGTGGCTCTGTCAAACCGACGCACCCTTTTGGGTGGTACGAACAAACAAATGCATCCTGGGTCGTTTAACACTCAAACCCACGCACCCTTGGTGGGTGGCGGCTGTGGTGATGACGATGATGGTGGTGAGGTGGTGTTATGATGATGATGACGATGGTGGCGTCGGTGTGGTGGTTGCAGCGCGTGGGTGTGGGGATGGTGGTGACGGGGTGTTGGTGATGGTGATGATGATGATAACGTGAAGATGATGATGATGGTGGGGGTGTGGCCGTCGCGGGACAGCAGCCGAAGAGAGAGGGGGGGCTGAGTGGTGGTGGAAGGGTAGAGGCGTGAGTGGGGGCGAGTGGCATAGGGGATCGGGTAGATCGGGTAATGAGAACCATTTTGGTTTTGGCCGAAACACTTGCCAGAAAAGTTTTCCGGCGACGGCGACGTGGTGGTCGGCGGCAGTGGCCGGAGCGGCGGTGGCTGCCGGAAAAATAAGGGAGAGAGAGGGGAAGGAGTTGAGTGCTGTTTTATATTGTGTTTTTATATGTAAAATGAAAAAAAATGTATAAAACTCTTATATATAATTAAAAGTTTTAATGTAAACAAGTAGCAAGTTTCAAATAGAATTTGGGGGGTCCATTGAGTAAATTTTTAATATGGTTTTGATAAAAGCGGTCGGAAGACTCGTTATGAGCGACTTAACGTAATGATACAATGCAACAAAACTGCGCCATTGTTTTCCAAAATCATTTTTCCCATAAAAACGAGTATTTACTTGATAGTATTTCATACATATTTTTATAACATTTTTATAAAAATAATTGTTATTCATTTGGAAACCCGGTTATGTCCTGTCCGAAAGTAAAAACAAAAATAAATTTTTAACCCGAATATTTGCGTTATCAACAAACGTTTTTGAATAAAATGATGACTAATTTATTAAATATTTTTATTTAATAAAAATTGTTAATTAAATATAATTTAATTATTTTCCCGTTTCTAAATCTTGCGAGGGCATTTCAGTCACCTTCTTACTGTTTTCGGATCTCGGTCAAAACTAAAAAGTTGTCCAGGAATGTCCCCGTTTACATTAAATTGCTTCATAGTCCCAAATAAGAAAACGTTGATTTAGCTACTTCGTTTTGGAATAAATCACAACTTAAGGAATAACATATATCCCCTTTAAATATGTTCCGAAAGATTACCGGTTACGCGGTAATCGCTTTTATGTGACAATGAAAGACCAAAAGTCAAAAAGTCATGTCAGACCAAAAAGTCAAAGGGTAAAATAGTCATTTAAAATTTCAAAAATTGCCGGATGTTACAAAAATGTCAATGTATAGAAATCCGTTTAAAACTACATCACAGTGTTTCAGAATCTGCTTAAGATACGGATGTTGGTTTAGGGGGAAGTTAATTCAGAAACTTCCCCAAAAAAAAGTCTATAAAGAAACTTTTCAAGACATGCTGCATGAATTGGGGGAAGTTAATCCAAGTCATGCAAACTACAATTGTTCCAGAACAAGTAAAGACACAGAAGATCCAAGCTGGAGTACAAGTATCAAGACTAGAAGGCAAAGATGTCATCTTCAGCATTGGAAGCGCTTTGAAGACTTTATTTTTTTGTATTTCGTAATTGTTAGGAACATTGTAAGTAATTCCGTATGCCCACATATTGGGAGAAAATTGTTAACCTTAAAATATGTCGGCTAATACGGAATTACACTAGTTACTTATAGTCGGATATGCAGGGACTAGAAATGTCAAGTTAGGATAGTAGTGCGTATCAAGGGCTATAAATACCCCCTCCATACTTCCATGGAGGGGTGAGGATAACCATTTGTATCTCAAAAGTGTGCGTGTGTGTTGGTTTTCTTTTTTTTTCTCTCTCTAGAAACACACACATCTTCCCTTTCTCTCTTTACACCTAATAATATGGCTACTTATTTCTTTTATCCTCCCCGACCTCCGGATCGTGTTTTAGGCTAGAATCTTTATGGGTAACAATAACCGTTTATATTAAAATTCGATTGTGGGAATTGATATTCGATTGGATAACCGAAAAAATTGAAATTCGATTGAGGACTCAAATTCGACTGGGCTTAGCTCGATTGGGATTATCATTTTTGACTGAGTTTAAATTTCGATTGAGATTTAGAAATTTTGGTTGGTCAAATTCATTTGGAATCCTCAATTTCGATTGTATGTTTAAATTTGATTGGTCCTTTATAATTTCGATTGGGCTTATTAAATTTCAATTGGGCTATTGGATTTCGAATGGGCTTACTGACTTAGATTTAGGGTTCTTCAAATTCGATTGATGTGGATTTTGATTGAGATAATTTTGATTGTTGAATTTCGATTGGGCCTTTTTAAATTTCGATTGGGCTTCTGAAGTTCGACTGGGCTTTCAAATTCAATTGAGATTATTAAATTTGTATTACAAGTTGATAATCAAAAACCTTTGTAATCTTTAAACGCTTGTAAATCATTGTCATAAATTTCACAAAGCACTCTTTTTCGTCTAGATAAGATCCACATTATATTGTTTCACATACACGTAGTTTCAAAATGACAAATTCTCATCAGCAATCAATTGGGGACGCGGGTTCCAAAAATCATCCTCCGATGCTTGAAAAAGGAAGTTATGTACCGTTGGCAAGTCATTTTATGAGGTACATTGATAGGGAAAAGGCTTTTGGGAAAATGCTAAAAGATTCGATTACCAATGATCCGTATAAAATGAAAAAAATGAATGACCCATGGAATCTTACGGGTGACGCTATAGTTCAACCTCATAAACGATTGCAAAAAAAAATAAGATCTCGAGGGTAATGATAAGCTATGATTTGCGGCAGATATTTATGCAATGAACTTTATACTTTTGGGAATACCAAACGACATATATAACTCTGTTGATGCATGCAAAACCGCCAATGCAATGTGGAATCGCGTGAGACGATTGATGTAAGGAACTGATTTGAGTAAACAAGAAAGAAATTCATGTATGACAAATGAGTTTGATAAGTTTACCTCTGTGGCTGGGGAATCTATTAAATCAGTTTATAAACGCTTTTCAAGGCTAATGAATGTCATGGATCATCATGAGGTTTTACCATATCAGATTGCTATCAACATAAAGTTTCTTAACTCACTACAACCAGAGTGGAGAAAATATGTCACGATGGTTTGACTAATGCACAATCTTCATTAGGTTGAGTATGATCTTCTGTATGACTTTCTCAAGCAAAACGAAGTGAACGTGAATGCTTCCAAAGCAAAACGAGCTGCTAAAGCACATGATCCTCTCATACTTATTGCTAATACATATGCAAGTCCATCTCAGTCTCGTTCATCACCAACTTTTTATGTGAGACATCCTCATTCAGTGAGTGATTTCGATGATGACACACAATCATATGCTTATCAAGGAGAATCACAATATGATGACCAGAAGACAAACTCACAACTGCTATGATGTTTCTCGCTCGTGCTATCACTCAACATTATTCTAGACTAACAAACAATTGCCTCAGAACCTCTTCCAATACTCGCAACCAAGCTTATATTCATGACGGTCCGTGGGTTGAGTGTTCAACAAAAATAATGTGGGGAATGTTGGTAGTGTAGGAGAAACATGTGTCGTAATGTTGGGAGTTCATGGACTGTTGCTTATGTTCAGAAGAAGAATGTAAATACTACAACTGTTTAGAGAGTGCCAAGGACAACCACTAATTCAGGACATACTCCTACGGTTCAGTGTTACAAGTGCAACGAGAAGGGTCATTATGCTAGAACATGCCCGAAACCAAGAGTTCGAGACTCCAACTACTTCAGACAGTAGATGATTTTAGCCAAACAAGATAAAGCTAGAATCACTTTGGATGAGGAACAGAACAATTTTTTGCTAGCTGATATTCTAGAGGATGATGAACTACAAGAGCTTAACGCTTCATGAATTATGATGGCTCGCATTTAGATGGTTGCAAATGACTCAGATGTTGAACCATCATATGACTCATATTTTGTGGATGAGGTACAAGATCCTTCATCTAGCTTCCTTAAAGGATTATTCTCTAAAAGTAATCATAAACAAAGTCATACATTAGCAAGCAGGAAACTATAAAGCCAAACCTATGATGATAGATGATCAAAGTGATAGCATATAATATTTTATGATCCATATGAGAGTGTTAATAGTAATAATGTTAAACAAGATAACAATGCTCATGATCAACAACCTGTTGAACTTGAATCATTGCTTAGAAATGTGCAAATTGAATATGCTAATACTCAAAGGGTTAGTGTAGAGGTTAAAAAGGCCAATGAATTGCTAGCTAAGGAGCTTGAGACGTATAAGGAACAAGTTCAGTTTTTTGAAAACAAACCAGAAAATAAGTATGCTTATAAAACTGCACATAATGAGGCTTTAAATTGTGAAAATAAATTGAAGGATCAAATTCAAACTCAATTTCTTGTTTAAAAGCGAAAAACTTGAGGCTTTTGAAAAGGAAAAACATGATTTGGCAATTCAAATCTTAATTCAGGTTAATAATATTTTGCTTCTTCGACAAGAACATGAGTTTCTGAAAGAAAATTTTTAAAAACAAGAGGACAAGTATCTTGGTGATATTCTTCGACTTGAAGCAAAAATTAAAGAACATGAAATAGTTGTTTACAAAATGGATCACTTACTTCAAACAATTCACATGCTTGGTCCTAAACCAAATTCTTTTTACGATCTAAGTTTGAAAAGTGGTTTGGGGTATACAAATTCTTGTCGTCTTCAGAAAGCAATTGCACCAAACCCTAAGTTGTATAGTGCTACATCTCTTCGTGATACAAAGTGCATTTTCATGTTCATGATTCAAAGGAAATTCTTGAGGATGCTGAAAAGAGTCGATTAAAAATAAAAGAAAACAAAACGATGATGAAGTTCAAAAGAAAAAGGTAACATTGTTTCCAATTGATTACGCAAAGTTAAATAGTATTTATGAAACATTTGTTTCCCAAACAAAACTCTCTCTTGAGCAAAAAAAAATTCAGAAGCATCTACTTCTATTATAACTCTAAATGTAACTCCGTTGTTGGAATGTGGCAAAAAGTCGGATTCACCTCCACCAAAAATACCAAAACAAAGTCGAGTGAATCGATATTTTAATGCACTTGAATATGATGTTAAACATTTTGATAGTGTAAATTACAAAAAAAAAAAACATCATAAATGGTTTTTTCAAATATTTCATATGGTTTAGAAAAGAAACGCGAGAATATTTTATAATGAGGTGAAAACCGATCAATAAACACTTAACGGACAAAGAGTCAATGATTTTCAAAATGAGTTTACTAGAGAAGTAAAAGAGATGATTGATATTTTTGATTCAATGCAAAGTGAGCTAGATGAAACCTTGAAAAAGAATGATATTTTTTATAAAGCTCGTGATCGAGTCTTGGAAGTATCCTTAGCACAAAACATTGAGAATTTCATAATGCATTATGAATAAGAGTAAAGAGAAATGAAAACACAAGGAAATAGAATGAGAAACATGTGAAAGAATCCAATGATGTCTAAGAGAGTTTGCTAAACTATATCAAAATTCTTGAAAATGATTTTCAAAGATGTCAAGCACAAAGCATTGCTTTTGAACTAGAGTTACGACACAAGAAGGAAAATGATGTTTTTGAAAACCCTTGGATCTCAAAGGTAAAAAATTAGATAATGAGAACGTGTCTTTTCAATTTCTAGTTAAGTCTTTAATCAAAGAGAATGCAAATGTAAAACTTGAATATCAAAAGCTTTTTGATTCCATTAAAAACACACAAACTCAGCATCAAAAAGAAATTAATGAGTTGATCAAGCATGTTAATCAAAAGACATATGCTTACAGTGACGTTAGGGCTAAAAATCAAGATCTTTTGATAATAATTTCTGAGTTAAAAGACATATGCTTACGGTGATGTTAGGGTTAAAAATCAAGATCTTTCAATAATATTGAGTCTGTAAATACTAAGTTTGACAAACCAGCAGTCCAAGAACAACTTCTTTGTGTTACAACGTTTAACAAATTTTCAGTTCAAAAAGGTAAGTTGGTTCCTAAGACTGTTGAGAAACAAGTTTTGACAAAACTAGTTACTTTGCAGACTTTGCCTCAGAAGAAGGTAGAAATTTTTAGTAACATAAATGTTATCAAACCAAGGATGTACACGATAAAGATAAAAGATACACAAAAAAAAACAAAAGAAAACTAATGAGAGTGTTTTGACTTCTACAGGCTTAGAAGGTTCTTTTAGTATTAGCAAGTAACCAACAGCGTAAGAGCGACACAATGTTAAGACTAAGTGTCATGCATTAACACTAATATGTAGAAAGCACATCTAATCATCAAAAATAGTTGAAGATCATGTTAGGAGAGTCAATAATAAACATCTTTCATCTGTTTTGAATATTAAGACAAATGTGTGTTAATGTAAAATAATGTTAAGAATGTGAATGCTTCATGCGACTCTTGTGATGTAATGTATGTTTCTTGTGCAAAATCTGTGTTTGATAATTGTCATGATAAATGTGTTGCAAAGTATGTGAATTCTGTAAAGCATAAAGCTAGGAGAGCCTTGTGTACTTCCCCTTTAGCTGCGAAAACTAGGTTTGTAGATGCTTCTCCTATAGCTCCAAGAGCTAGTTTAGTAGTTATTACTCATGTGAATGCAAAAGATAAGGCCTCTAGCTCGAGATCTAAATCTCTAGAATTTTTAAAAGTTAGCACACCTAGTAAGTACATGAAGGAAAAAGCTAAAACAAGTAGGAAATGACAAAGATGGCTAGAACAAATGAGTGCTTTTAGCTAGACACCCAAAGCTAAAACTGAAAAGATGAGTATGAATGTCCTTAAAATTAACAATAAAGTGAATCATTTTAAGACACCAGTTCCCAAACAAACTTGGGTAGCCAAACTGTCTACTCTTCCATCGTAGTCTGCTTTATTTCTTATAGGTGATACAAATATGTTTGTGGATCGTAGGTAGCGGGTGTTCGAAGCACATAACGGAACCTTAAACTGCTGAAAAACTTCATTGAGAAGTTCATGGCACATGTCCGCTTCAGAAATGATCACTTTGCTGCGATCGCTAGCTATGGATATTGTGTTCACGTAAATATCACGATTTGCCACGTATATTGCGTAGAAGGACTTGGCCACAACCTCTTTTTTGTAGGATAATTCTACTACGACGATCTTGAAATTTCTTTCCGCTCAAAGACTTGTTATATCTGGAATTTGGAAGGAGATGATCTTTTGTCTGGCTTACAGGAATCTAACTTGTATACTATATTCGTTTCAGATATAGCAGCTTTGTCTCTCGTTTGCTTAATGTCTAAGGCCTCCTCAACTAAATCATGGTTATGGCACCGTCTTTTATCACACTTAAACTTCACTACCATAAACCAACTTGCTAAACAAGACATGGTTGTCGGTCTTCCAAAGTTTAAATACGAAAAAGACCATTTGTGCTCAGCGTGTAAACAAGGAAAAAGTAAGCGTGTCATTCTCAAACCAAAGCCAGTCACAAGTATTGATGCAAGACTGCAATTACTTCCTATGGATTTGTGTGACCCAATGAGAGTGGAGAGTATCAATGGCAAACTCTATATCTTGGTGATCGTTGATGACTATTCATGTTATACATAGGTGTATTTTCTTTGATCTAATGATGAAGCTCCAGAAATGTTCAAGAAGTTTATCACTCGCATTCAAGTTAGCTTATGTGCCATAGTTTGCTATGTTCGAACTGATAATGGAACAGACTTCAAGAATGAGATGTTGATGTCATTTTATGAGAAACTTGGCATTACACACCAAAAGTCAATTGCAAGAATCCCTCAGCAGAATGGTGTTGTAGAAAGGCGTAACAGAACCTTAGTAGAGGCTGCGCGAACAATGTTGATTTTCTCAAATTCACCAGACTTTCTATGGGCTGAAGCCTTTGCTACTGCTTGCTTTATACAAAATCGTTCCTTAATTCACACTCGCTTTCAAAATACACCATATGAGCTTATCCGATAGAGGAAATCAAATGTACAATTCTTTCATGTGTCAGCAGCGCCAAAAACATGATGTGTCGTTTAGTATAGGTAATTATATTATCAAGTTTTACAATTTATATTTTGCCGACTTTACCTATTAATTAAACTAACGTGCAGTGTACCCGATCAATTGTAGGTTCGTTGGTAAGTAGGGTGTCGATCACTAAGAGTGAGCGTTGATACTTTAATTTACTAGTATTTTTGTTATCTATGATAGTTCTAATTAATCCTAATTGGACCTAAACTAACGCAAAGCGGGGGGTTTAAGCCTGAGAGACTGTCACGAGTTTTGGTTTAATCTAAACTAGATAATACAATTAACACACTCAAGCAGATAAACAAATGATAAAGAAGCTGTCAAGCACTTATGTAAGGAAAACGTATTAACCAAGTTTAATCAAATAAAATGTATGATTTTTTTATTCGTGCAATGATTGTACTACATTCGTTGGTGTTTAAATTATTCCTAAGCTAGGTCGTACTTCTCCCTAAGCTCTAGGTTTATATTACGGTGAATCCTGTCACAATTAACCAAACCCGCATAAAGGGTACATCATTAATTATAATCTATCTAGGTGACAATACTTGTATCAATATTAAAACCTAGCTCATTGAGGCTTTATCAACTTATTGCTTAATGGTTATCTATATACTGGTAGTCTACAATCCACTGAATTACCCAAAGGAAACAGAATGTTATTTGTAATCCTAAGATACCTTATTCTACCATTCACTTAACCAAAAAGGTCGAACCAGGATTTTATTTGTAATCGTATTGATCCAGATATCTAGATAAATGTATGTAGTATCTATCCCAGACTCTAGTCTACAGCCCAGATAATGATTAGTTACAACACTTTATTTGTAATCATAGATCCAGCTGAATGATAGATGAAAATATAATCAAGCCATAAACGGGTATGGAGTGATAAACATAATTTACATGCAACGAAAGAGTAAAAACCAATATAAACAAATCAAAACATCAAATTATCATAAACATGGCTAATAACTATAGGTATTAGCCCATAGTAATTGTAACAATACATAGTATCATAGAATAACGATTAAAGTAAAGAAAATGTTACGCTAACCGAATGCTTATAGCAGAGTATAAAGATTACAAGAGTTTTCCTATTGAATTGATGCACTTGCAGGACCTTCTTGGCTTCTAAAACCGTCTGTGAATCGTACTTGGTGGTTAAAAGCTTCTATTGCATACTAAAAACTAAATGTTAGGTTTTCTTTATATAGGCTCTGAAATTAGGTCGATACGCCGTATTGGAGGAGTCTAGTACGGCGTATTGAGGTTATTTGACGTGGGCTTCACGAATATAATATTATGAATAATCTTCAACCGCCACTAAATACGACGTATTGAGGCTCATGGATACGCCGTATTAGGAGTAATACGTGCTTGTTTCAAGTATTGACCAATGTTTCATATACGGCGTATTTGCTAATGTGGATACGGCGTATTCTTCAAAGTCAGGCAATGGTCTTGAATTCGTTTAAGTCTTGAGATACGGAGTATATGTCTAGAATGATACATCGTATTCTTCAGATTTAGTAGACTTTCTTGAATTTCATCGTTTATGCTCTAAAACACGTTCTTTTCTCCATCTTTCGCTAATTGCTCGATAATAACTAAAATTCACAAAGATAAGCAATTAAGTATCAAATCTTATATAAAATACTATTAAACGAGCAATATAAATGGGATAAATGATGCCAATAATGTGACATTATTTGATGTCATCACTCGACATCTAGCTTAGTGTCGGATATAGGTATAAGCGACGTGTACGGTTTTCTCCCCCTTAAGGGAGCTTGTTGACATAGTGAATTCTTGAGTTGGATCCTCGGGGAGTGTAGTAGGGCGAAGAAGAGCTTCGTTACTGAACCACTATAAATTCTCGTGTTGTGGTTTGATCGTTCTATCTCTTTACTATTGTCTTGTTATTTTTAGTAGTTATTGTTTATATTGTGTTTATATATATTTCTCATATATATTGTTGCTTGATCTCACATAAACAAGAAGCTAGAGTTTTTTAAACGAAATTTTAAAACGTAAAATAACGGTGAAACTATTCAACCCCCTGATTGCAGTTTTATATACCTAAAATATATCACAATATAATATAAACCTAAGAGCAATTAAGGAAATTACCAAGTTACCCTTGGTAAAATTCACTCTCAAAAATATATATATTATAATATATAATACGTATATTAAACCGGGCAAATATGATCACCCGGGTCGTTTCCCCAACGACTAGTGCAATTGAAACTTCGATTAAGCTTGGATTATGATTTGAATAAGCAAATAAAAGATTTGATGATCTATATCTACCAAATAAAAGCAATAATAAAAAAGTGAACAATTAAAAGCAATTAAAAGCAATTAAACAATTTAAAAAGGAAAACGGGAAACAAATAAAACGCGACAATTAAACAAGTAAATCAAAATTAAGTCCTAAAAATGCAAACTAATTTTCTAAACCTAGAATTAGACAAAAGAAAATTTTAGGAAAAAGAAAAATATTTTTTTTTGTTTATTTTTGAAATTTTTATGAATTAAAATCTATTAAAAACTAATTAAATCCTACAAATATAAAAATATGAAAATAATTGAAATTATATTTTTATAAAATAAAATAAGTAAAAAGAAAATTTTAGAAAAAAGAATTACTATTTTTGGCTTTTTAGATTTTTAAATATGATTTTTTAAAGATTTAAACTAATTAAAAACTTAAAAATTATAAAAATAATAAAAATATTAATCCTAAAATTTTTATAAAAATTACACTATAAAAAGAAAAAGTGCAGAAATCTATAAAAATTAAAAGCCCTAATTTTT
>BQNB010143835.1:0-16938 GCA_026074375.1 Tanacetum coccineum | reverse complement strand
CGATTCTCAATTCACGCCTCGTTGGGAAACGACCCGGGGGATTTTTGATTTTCCTTTGGTCAAAAGGAATTTTTTGAAGTCTTTCATACGTATACTATAATTGATATATAATTACCCCTAAAAAGGGCTAGTTATCATTTTGGCGCCGTTGCCGGGGAGGTGTGAACGATTATCGTGAACGTTTGAAGATTAGTGTTTGAAGACCCTTCCCTCGTGAAGTTATCAATTTCGTTTGTGAATATTTTCTTCTTATTTTTATAAAAATATAAAAATACAAAAATATTTTCCATTTCTTTTTAAAGAAAAATCAAAAAATATAAAAACATTGTCCTTAATAATAAAAATCATCATCAATATAATGTTCTCAACTTGAACATTATCATAATAAGTTCCCGAACAAAAGATTTAAAACTTGCCTTTGTGTCACTTGTGAAGTACGGCTCACCTTTAAGAGATTAACAAACTATAAGAGGGGTATAAGGAGGGTTGTTCCGAGGAACTACAACCCGAAAGGAGAAGGTTTTTAATAGCTTCGCGCTTTCCCGCTCCTCCGCTCCTTTGTGCATTTTTCTTTTAGAGAACTACCGTGAAGCAAGTTGATTATCGGTTTAAGTTATTTGATCTCATTTTGTCCTTTAATAAAATATGAAAAACCAAAAATAATCTCCTTTAACCTCTTTTCCATTTAATTCTTCTTCCTATCCCTCTTAATTGTTTAATTCTTATGGCGTCATTCGACTATCGTCATTGTTTTCATTGTAAAAGTCGTATGAACGAAGATGAAGATCGTTGTTATCGGTGTATTTGTGAGCAGTGTGGAAAAAATTGTAGAAATGGATTTTGTTATATGTGCAATTCAGTCATTAATCCAAATCCTGATTCTTTTAATAATTCTCCAAACTTTTCCGACTACACTCCACAACCCTAGTATCAGACATACTCTTGTGAGTTATGTAGGAACGATGCTCGTTATGGTCACTATTGTACACCGCAAGTTCCAAACCCGAAACCATGCTACAATCAAAACTATGTTGAGTTCCCACAAACTTCACCAAGTCTTCCACAGTATCTTTGTTGTACCCGTTGTGGGGGCGCCACATCATCTCGTGCTCCACGCCCTCGCTCAATGTGATCAATTGATCTTCGATGAGCCTTATTGTGAAAACTGCGGGGGTCTTCATGAGACTTTTCAATTGTTCAACGATGAATTATTAGAACCATAATCCGTGTTATGATGCTAATTATTCCCGGTTTTGACTAAATTGAACCCCTGTAGTTTCCCGTCATTCATCAACCTCCTCAAGAGATGAGTATCCAAGATATGGAGGATCTGAAGAAGCAGTATTTAGATGAAATGAAAACTTTAATTAATGGAAAGGATTATTGTAATGGGAGGATTGATATTGAGATTAAGATCGGTGAGCTTAAACAGAATTTTAATGGAATGAGTATTGAAATTAGGAAAATGAAGAAAGAGCTTCTGCAACAAGAGCAGACAGCTTATGTTAGTACTTCGCAATGGTTCAATTTTATTTACGATGATGACGATGACGAAGAAAGTTCTATTCCATTGAGTGACGTTATTTCTGAACTTCCTCCGTGTATTGCAATCACACCCGTTTTATCAACTGTGGAGCCCGTTGACTCTCTCATAATGGAGGATGAGCATCTTGACACTACTCGGCAACGGAATCGGAAGAATTAATAGAGTCTAGTGTTGAGAACCTTGTCCCAATCCCAAGTGAGTCCGAGGAATTTTTCGATATCAAAAGTGAGTGTGATGTGCCCGATTGTGATGATTCTCAAACGACAAATTTTTCAACGTTTTCCAATCCTCTCTTTGACGATTCTACCTCTAGTGATGACGAGTCGAGTCATGAGGAGGTTATTTATGAAATAAGTTTCAAAACTTATTCAAACCCTCTTTTTGATCTTGACGAGTAAATCATTTCTAGTGAGTTTAATCTGATTCATAATGAAGACCTCGATTCTACTCCGAAAAATGATCGTTTGATACGTGTTCTGATCTTCTTTGAACTCATTACACATCGCGAATACTTTGATGGCTCGTCTCCAAGATTGATTCTCTATTCAATGACAGTTCGCGGTGGCACTCATAACAATTCCTCCAAGAATTTTTAATAGAGAGCACGAGGAATATATTAGTCTTTTGGAGAGGTTGCTATACGATAATTCATCTCCCCGACTGCCTAAAGATTTTCATGCTATTCCAAATACGATCATCGAGTCTCTTCCCACATTTCCTATCCCCGTTGAGGATAGTGACTCTCTTATGGAAGAGATCAATATATTTCCCGGTCCGAATGACTCAATACCATCGAGTATTAAGATTGATGATTACGACTCGGAAGGTGACGATAATTCTACCTCCCTTCCCGAGTTTGAATCATTTCATGATGATTATCCCGATTCAGGAGATTCAACCATTGATGTGGTGGAAGACATCCCCGTTGATGTGCCTAATATTTCGCCCACCATCCCACCCTTCATATGGATTTTGACTTCATTCCTTCTCATAATGATTTTGGATCCGATCTTGATGTTTCTTCCCCTTCCGGAGATAGAAACAAGATTTACGATCCTCGGATATGCATTGAATTTGAATCCATGAGATTTCTTACTACTCTTTCCCTCGTAATTGATACTTTACTTCCATCTTCATCCAAAAATGAAGACAAAGTTTTCAATCACGGTGTTCTTGCTTCAGAGGAGAAATCTCCTCCTTCTTCATCACATCGGGGCTTTAAAGCTTTCCAGCTCATTTCTGAAAGCCCGATGATGATTCATGGAGAGAACACTCCTAATTTGGGTGTTCGTCATCTCCATTTCTATCCCCCTTGATCATCTCAAGTATGGGGGGATCGAGTCAGGCTCAAGACTCGGTTAACAAAAATAAGCGCTTCGTGGGTGGCAACCCATGCTTATCCCTTAGTTTTATTAATGAATAAGTGTTTTGTGTTGTGATGAGGCTCGCCTCTTCCATTATCCGTGTTTTGTGTTTTGTGTTATTGTCCAGGATTGCCCGGATTTTGAAGCCTCTCGTGCTCGCGGTTTTTGTCCTTCGATCACTCGAGCTTCACATCCTCAGCTTCATTTTGGGAATCCAATATCCTAATCCTATCGACTAACGTTTATCTTTAGCACACTTAATAAACGGCTTTAGAGTGACGTAGAGACCCTTCTAAAAACATTGAGGACAATGTTTAGTTCTAGTATGGGGGGATCTATCGATTTGATTGTGCCTGCAGTCGTTGTTTTCACGTAATCCTGTTTTTACCACCAAAATACCAAAAAAATGAAAAAATTTAAAAATTTTCAAAAATAAAATAAGTGTTTTGTCACAATTTTGACTTTCCTGCTGGGTAGAATAAGAATAAATTTTGACTCGATCGAGCGTGTTGAGCTCTAGCTTGTTCCTTAACTTTTAGACTAAGCATTCGCGGATCTTTGCGAAGAACGAAAAATGATAGAGTTAAGTATGAGTTAGATGCTAAACAAGGATTAGTTGGAAATCTTAAGAGCTCATAAGTGTAGTTTGTGGCTTTTTCTCCCATAAGCTCCTAACCGGACTAATAATACGTGCTATTTTTGAAAATTAAACTTAAATCAACAATTTTTGAAGTATAGTCGATATCAATAATTTTAGTTCAAATTTATACTTAAATTTTCTAAAACGAAATTTTCTCTATATCATGGTAATATAAAGTATAAAAAAAATGAAAAAAATGATGAAAAATGTGGTAATAATAATAATAAACTGTGGGCTGATAAAAGTTTACTGCATCTTGCCGGCTCACAACCGATGTTGCAGTCTTCTAAATAAGGCACATAGTATTTATCCGAGACTGATAAAAGTTTGCTGCATCTTGCCGGCTCACAACCGATGTTGCAGCCTTCAAAAAGGTCGAGGATTTACATTGTATCATGGTTATTTTAATATTAAGTGTAATATATATGATTTAATAAATATAGAGAAAATCTTTTTTTCTTAAATTTAAATATGCTTTTGAACTAAGACTATTTCATTTTAAGTTGTGGTTTTCCTAATAAGCTATGTATAAACGGGAAACCAAAGAGTTTTTGAAACCGAAGGTCTGTGAGTCTCGATACTAGTCTTTGTGGGGTGTCAAAAGCCTGGTCACTTAGCCACAAGGTTGGGATGTGCCGAGACGAAAGTCGCTACATGGGATGATCTCGCCTTCAAACTCATTATTCTCGGGTGGAACGTGAAGCATAGAAATTTTGCAAAACGTTGATCATTGGTTGAAATTCAAAATGACACATTCACCTAATATATAATAATTGTCGGGAGTGAAAAGTTCACAAGTTATAAGTATGAGTAGTGTTAGCATCTTAACTTATATTTGACAGTGATTTCGTTTTTAAGCTTGGTTTGGGACAAGTGAAAAGTCGAGGACGATGAATTTATCTTTTTGAGCATTTTAGGATTGCATCTTGTTCTATGATCCCTAAAAGTTATAAAATAACGAAAGTCAAATAAGTTAGTTAATTGCTTAAAAAGAAAAGTACAAAAAAATGAGAAAAAAAAACAAAAAAAAAACAAAAAAAAAATATGTGTAGGAATAAGTGAATACATTTAAAAATGGTAAAAACGGGGCTTTTCTAAACTATTGATTCTTTAATTCCCCTTGACGAACACTTAGCTACTTTTCGAGGTTATTAGTCGAGGGGGATTAAGAGTCTTAGTTTTCTAAGTGCTTACTTATAGCATTGCGTGAGGACACACAATAGTTTAGTATGGGGGATTTTGGTATGTGCTTAAATACACATACCTTTGACCTTTAAAATCAGACTTAAATGACCAAAAACGTACCAAAAATACATTGTATTTGTATGTTTTCATTTATATTGTGCAGGAAACGGATATTCGAGAAAATGATGAAAAATCAAGCCAAAAACGACAAAACCGAACACGAAATGGAAGAGCGTGAGAAAGACAAAGTCAAAATCAAAGTCAAAGACCAAAAAGTCAAAGTCAAGGTCAACCCCGACAAAGTCAACAGTCAAAGTCAAAGCCGAAACCGAAGAAATGTTAAATGGGCCCACCCGTACCCATCTAATGGGTCGGGTCAGCCCATTTAAACATATTATGAAGACTTAAAAGCCTAAGTTTAAATTTAGGCCCAATGTCCTTATTTAAATCCACTCGACCCAAAACCAAGTATAAGGCCCAAAGAATACTTAACTCTGTTAAAGCCTTATATCCCTTTTCACTTAACACTCGTTAGTCCTCCAAGGACTAACTGTGCAACAAAGGAATATAACCTCAAGGACCATATTTGCCAAATCTTTTAAACCTTACACACCACAATGGACTATATGTGTAATGTTACAATACACATTGAGGGGCTTATTCTGCCAACCCCACAAACAATTATACCACATGGACCTTTCTGGCAATCAACCTATACAACTTGGGGGACCACATTTGCCATTTTCCTAAACTATTACCCTGCACCCAAGTTAAAAACAGAGTATAACCCCTTCCCGCCCAAATTCCCCTATCAATATTCAACCATCTCTTTCACCCTCGTTTACTGTTCACCCCAGTCCAAAAACTTCACCATCACTCTCAACCCCACCACACATGGCCTCTTGAACACCTTGGCAATCTTAAACAATTTCATTGGACAAAAATAATCAAAGGACTAGATTCATCGACATGGGCACCAAGTAAAATGAAGGGCCAAGATTTACTTTGGGTTCTCTCTCACACAAGAAACACAAATCCTCACTGAAGAAACACAAGAGGACCAAGACTTGAAGAGTTCTTAGTATATATAGGGCTAGTTAGCTTATTTTTCTTTTGTCGAATTTTGTTTAAGTCAAAAGCTTGTAAACAATAATTTGTACCATTTTAAATACTATTTTTTTATATTGTCATTTAAATTTCTATCTTTAAATTACTTATCATTTAATTTTATGCAATTTACGGTTTTACTTTAAATATTGTCATTTAAATTACTTGTTTTTTAAATACTGTTTGTTAAGCTCTATTATAAGCTTTTAAGACATTAAAAGCCTATTTGAAAGCTTATTTCATTTTCTGTCCAAAAAATATCAGAAATCCAAAAAAATTATAAAAATCTGTCCAAGAAAAGCAAGGAGCATGGTAAATCTTGGATGGCCATGGGGTTAGTGCTTCATGGGAAGCTTTAGGAAAGTTTTATAAGCTTTTGAGAGCTTATTTTATTGCCAAAAGCATAGGACCTTTTGTAAGTTTCCATTTTCCATTTTTGCTTATTTACTGTAGCAGTGCTTATTGTTGCTTATTTTCTTGCTTTTCTTGCTTATTTACTGTTGTTTATGCTTATTTGAATTTGCTTAATGCTTATTTATCCTTAGTTTGAGTTTTACTTTGAATCTGTCATTTTTTCCTTTAATGCTTATTGCTTATTCTGTCCACTTAAGTGCTTATTTTCTATTGTTATTTGCTTATTATTGCTTAACTATAGTTGCTTGTTATCTGTTTTTGCCTAAATTCAGCTTAAATCTTTGATAATCAGTCCAAAAATTGCTTTTACCTTAATATGTTTTAAAAGTTTTTAAGGGCTTATAGATAGTTTTGAGGTTTGGTTAATATGTTTGTGCTCAAATCTTTCCATGACAAAATGATTTGAAGTGCTTATTTGATTAAGACTTTTTAAACAACTTTTAAGTGTTGTTTTTAAGTGTCAAAATGCAGTAGAAGTGTCTTTGTAGTCTACCTTTGTTTTAGTAAAAATCTGTCAAGTCATATTTTTTTTTTCAGTTTTAAAAGTTCTTTTTCATTTCCAAATTTAGGTTACTTAAAGCTTGTTTTTATAGGATTTGATTTTTGAGCATATAGCTCATTGTTGTATATCTTACTTATGTTTTTAAACTTTATTTTAATCTTTAAAGATCTTTTACTTGTTTCAACCAAGGCTGCAAAAAACCCATTTTTTTTTCTTTTACAAAAACCAAAAAAGAGGGCAATCTATTTGAAAACAGTCTTTTTCATCAAGCTTTTCGGATTAACTGAGTTTCAGCTCGTTTATTTTGGGTGAATTTTCAAAAGCTATATTGTTCAAGCTTTTTAAAGGTATAAGCCATATAGCCATAAGGATCCATTTAAGGGCTTAAAATTAAGCCCAAAAGTGCCATTGTGGTTGTTTTAATGACAGTTTAGCCAATCTGCTTATTGCTTTTCTTCCTTTTGTTGTTTACTTTCTTTGCTTATTTGTGTTTAGAATTGCTTATTAGGTATAATAATTATCTGTCTTTGTTATTTTGCCTTTTCATTTTTTTTTTTGTGCTTAATATCTTAAAAGTTTAGCCCTTAATTAGATTAAGTTATAAAGTAAAAACTATCACTTAATCTGCTTATTTCTATGCTTATTTTAAGTTTTTGTAAAAAGTTGCTTTTTTAAAGTTTATTATTTTGGCTTATTTTACAAGTTTCAAAAAGAAAATTTAAAAAAAAAAGTTTTCAAAAAAGGAAGCCACAAGATTCGACCCTGTGACCTCCCCTTTACCAAGCCAACGACTTAACACACACTCTTACTACCACAGTACCAGATAGGGCCATCTGTTCATATCCTTCCAAATTTATTATTTAACCCTTTTTAGCCCAATTTAGCTTATCAGCCATTTTTGCTTATTTCTAGCTTTAGTTTAGCAAATTTTTCAGTTGTTATTTTTTCATAATACACTCATGTTCAAGTATTTTCAGTAATTTTTCGGATTTTTCCAAATTCATTTAATATTTTTAATTAATTTTTCTTTTTAAAACAGTTTTTAATTCATAAAAAATTATTAAAAAATCAAAAAAAAGATAATTCTTTTTTTAAATTTTTCTTTTATCTATTTAGCACCCAGGAATTAATTTTGCACTCGTAGATGTTTTTATAATTTGTAGATAGATTTTGTTTTTTAAGAAGGGTTTTGATTCAGTTCTTGTTTTTAGATTTAAATATTTAATTGCTTTCGTTTTTAGGTTCCCTTTACTTGTTTTTACATTTTGTTTGTAGAAATAGAAATCCAATCCAATTTGTTTCCCGTTATCGTTTTAGTGATTTAGCTTTAATTACTTTTCGTTTTTAGTTTGCCTTACTTGTTTTTCCCGTAGAATTAGAAAACCCAATCAAAGCCTTATTATATTCAAACATCAAATATCAACGACTCTCGACTTTCCATTGCATGCTCGTTGGGAGAAACGACCCGGGTGATTTACTTGCCCGAACTCATTTTTTTCATACCGTGAGTTTGTTGACCTTTCCTAAAGGTTGAATAGGTTGACTTGCGGGGATTTTATATTTGATATTTTATTATACTATTTGATATATAATTAACCCCTAAAAAGGTGGTTACCAATGATGCGCCGATATTGTCACTTCCTGATGGAGTTGAAGATTTTGTAGTTTACTGTGATGCTTCAAATCAGGGATTAGGTTGTGTGCTTATGCAAAGAAATAAGGTAATTGCTTATGCGTCAAGGCAGTTAAAAATCTACCGAGGAATAATTTATACAACACACGATTAGAAGTTGGGAGCAGTGGTGTTTGCTCTAAAAACTTGGAGACATTATTTGTATGGTACGAAAAGTGTCATTTACACGGATCATAAAAGTCTCCAACACATTTTGATCAGAAGGAGTTGAATATGTGCCAAAGGAGGTGGATCGAATTATTTAGTGACTATGAATGTGAAATCCACTATCATCCGGGTAAAGCGAATGTGGTGGCTGATGCATTGAGTAGGAAGAAATGGGTGAAACCTAAACATGTACGGGCAATGCTATGATTTCAATCTAGAGTAAAAGGAATGATACTGGCAGCTCAGGGTAAGGCGTTCAATCAGGGGAACGTATTGCTGAAAGGTTACATGGTTTAGATCAGCAGATGGAAAGGAAAGGAGACGAAAGTTTGTACTTTATGGATCGAATATGGGTTCCGTTAGTAGGAGGTGTGAGAACAGTAATTATGGATGAGGCTCATAAGTCTAGGTATTCCGTACATCCTGGAGCGGATAAGATGTACTATGACCTTCAAAGGTTTTGTTGGTGACCGGGAATGAAGAGGGGATTTTGTACCTATGTTAGCGTATTTTTACTTGTGCAAGGTGAAGGGTGAGATCAAAGGCCTTCGGTCTTTATTACTACAATCAGAGATTACCGGATGGAATTAGGAAGGCATCACCATATGGACTTCATCACAAAGTTACCTAGAACAAGGAATGGGCACGATGCGATATGGGTTGTAGTTGATAGATTGACTAAATCAGCACATTTTCTGGCAATACGTAAAGATTATAGTACGGAGAAATTGGCGAGGTTGTACACAGATGAAATTGTCGCTCATCATGGAGTGCCTGTGTCGATTATTTCGGATCGTGATGCACGGTTTACATTATGTCTCTGGCAAACCTTTTAGAAAGCCTTAGGAACGCGATTGGATATGAGCACGACTTATCACCCTCAGACAGATGGACAGAGTGAGCGTACAATTCAGATGTTGAAGGATATGTTAAGGGCGTGTGTGATAGACTTAGGTGGCAGTTGGGATGTCCACCTACCGTTAGCTGAATTTTCTTATAACAAAAGTTATCACACTAGTATTCGGTGTGCTCCGTTCGAAGCACTAAATGGAAGAAAATGTAGGTCACCCGTGTTATGGACTGAAATTGGGGAAGGTAATTTGATTGGACCTGAATTAATGCATGAAACGACTAATAAAGTAGTGGTTATAAAAGAGAAGCTCAAAGCGGCGAGAGATCGTTAAAAGAGTTATGCTGACAACAGGCGCAAACCATTGGAATTTGTGGTTGGAGATCGTGTGATGCTAAAGGTGTCGCCTTGGAAGGGCGTGGTCCATTTAGGAAGAAGGGTAAGTTAGCCTCGAGGTATGTATGACCATTTGAGATTCTTGAAAGGATCAGTCCTGTAGCATATCGGTTAAGATTGTCCGAGGAATTAAGCGGTGTACATGACACGTTTCACGTGTCAAACCTAAAAAAGTGTTTGAGCGGATTAGCTAGCTGCATGTTGCCCATTGGATGAGATTAGGTTGGACAAAAAAACTCTTCGTTTTGGTGAGGAACCTGTAGAGATTACGGACCGTGAAATTAACAATTTAAAATGAAGTAAGATATCACTAGTGAAGGTTCGTTGGAATTCAAAGCGTGGTCCCGAGTTTACTTGGGAGCACGAAGATTATATGAAGTCTAAGTATCCTTAGTTGTTTGTTGATCGTGCTGATGAATCGGCTAGTTAAATCTCGGGATGAGATTTCCTAAAGGAGGGGATACTGTGACAACCGTGATTTGAGCAGGTTAGTTTATACCTTTAGAAATGGCTAAGTGTCCATTTTGTATGTTTCTTGCGTGCTATGTGTTCATTATGTAGGTTGAAGTGGTTTTCGTATGTGCATGATGTCATTTTAGAGGTAAATGAATTATTTATTATTTTTTTTTTTGTTGTGTGCATTGGTGTTAAAGTATTCTTTTGTGTTTATGTGTGGTAATAATGGAAATAAAAGACGTGTTGCATGCATTGCTACGTCAATTCTTGGTGATTAAGTGTTAAGCGTTTATGAGAAATGTGGCATTTTAGAAATGAAATAGGTGAGTGAAATATAGAAGTTTGTAGCAAACTTTCTAAAAATAGAAAGTGGTTTGGTGAAATGAAAGTTATATTTAGAAAGTTTAGTAAGTAGCGTTTAAGTAAAAAGGTTTAATCAAATTAGCTTAGGTTTTTATAAAAACTTAAGGTAATGAAGTAAATTAGTTAATTAATAAATTAATAAAAAAATATAATAAAAATATATATATATTAAAGGGGCCGGTTTTAGTTTAAAAGAAAAAAGTATTTTTTTACTTTGTAAATATAGGGGGATAAGAATACATTAAGATAAGTATTAACAAAACCTAGCTCATAATTTTCTTCCTCCCCTCCCCTTATTTTGTTGAACTCAGCCACAAAACCCTAAGAAGAATCGATTTTCATTGCTAGATCCAAGAGTCAATCAAGAGTGTTGTTTAGGTGCTAATAATCAAGGTAAGCGTGTTCATCCTAGTTTAAATAATGCATGCATGTAACACTTATGATGGTGGATTCTAGGGTTTCATAAAATATAGAATATTAATGATATTTAATGATGCTAGAGTGATTAGGGTTTGATTAGGGTCATGTTCATGCAATTGGTTAGGTTAGATTTGCGTTAAAACTTGATTTAGGGTTGAGCAGAATTTTGGGTCGTGTTCAACGACTGATATCTAGATGATAAAAACGTGTATTGACATGTTTCTTAAGTCTATGAATAATCCAAAAGAGTCTACTTTCTAGAAAATCCGGCCTCAAAGGTTTTTAAGGTCGGGAAGTCATTCAAACAATTTTTATACTAAAAGTTATTAAAACAGTAAATACGGGTCAGAATTAGGTCATGTTTGGGAGGGTAAAACCTATACTTAAAAGTGGAATTAAGCTTAGCCCTTATACAGTAGTTAATTTCCATATGTCTATTGATAATCCCGTGAAAATTAGCCTCTGAAAGCATGTCTAAGTATGTTAGTTAGAGTGATATATTTTGGTGTGACAGATTGGTATCAGAGCCTTTGGTTATAGAGAAGTAGGTGGTTGATCCTAGACTATAACCTAGGAGTCCTTCACGTAGATGCATGTTAGGGCTTAAGCGTTTAGTAGTATAACTAGTATGCGTTTTCCCCCTTAATTACATGATTTTATGTCTTAGTTCTGTTAAAATTTTTTTAGCTATTTTGATTGCCTTTATCTGATTTAGTGTGCCTTATCTCTTGATAAATTAGCTATGCCTCCTCACCTTCATAAGAAGTTCCGCATGGGGGTTGCCATTGCAAAAAGATGTAGGGGATACTATAAACCAAGAACAAGGGCTTGGGTAAGGCGGGGTAGCCGCAAGATCCGTATACCGATTGACATGTATCATGCAGAGTTGAAGAGAGGTTGACCATAAAATTAGTTAAGGGAGAAGAGGTATTAAAGATTGAAACAACAGGTGACTGCTAAAGATGGTACAATTACCAAATTTCCGGGAAAATTCCCAGAATACAAACCAACCAAGGAGGAAGAAGAAATTTCTAAATTAAAAGCAATCTGTGAGAATGTAATTTATGACATATCCGACAGTGATTCGGATCTGGAGTCCACGGCTAGGAGTGGACCTAGGGACAGTGAGATGGAAGATACGGGGGTAGTGGAATTCCAATCAATGCTTGATTGACCGCCTCTTCTCGGATATGTCATAAATTATATCATTCTAACTACCATACTTAGACATGCTTTCAGAGGCTAATTTTCACGGGATTATCAATAGACATATGGAACTTAACTAGTGTAGAAGGGCTAAGCTTAATTCCATTTTTAAGTATAGGTTTTACCCTCACAAACATGACCTAATTCTGACCCGTAATTACTGTTTTGACCACTTTTGTTGCAGAGATTTTTTGAATGACTCCCCGACCTTAAAAACCTTCGAGGCCATATTTTCTAGAAAGTAGACTCTTTTGGCTTATTCATAGACTCCAGAAACATATCAATACACATTTTTATCATCTAGATATTAGTCGTTGAACACGACCCAAAATTCTGCTTAACCCTAAATCAAGTTTTAATGCAAATCTAACCCAACCAATTACATGAACATGACCCTAATCAAGCCCTAATCCCTCTAGCATCATTAAATATCACTAATATTTTATATTTCATGAAACCCTAGAATCCACCATCATAAGTGTTGCATGATTTAAAAAGAATAACAAGAAGGAAGATTAATGATCATACCTAGTTCTTGATTCAAAGATAATTTTTGTCTTCTTAGGGTTTTGGGAGATCAATTCATACGGCAACAAGAAGAGGGGAAAAAGGAATGGGCCAAGTTTGGGTTTGGGTTTTAAATCTATATCCTAACAAGTCCTAGTCCAACACAAATTTAGTTTAGTAAAAAAATACTTTCTATATTTAGAAACTTCCTTAATAACTCTCATATTTCACGAGCCTAATTCACTTCCATTATGCTATACTTTCCACAATAATCTGACACATAATTATCCACATATTGACGTAGCAGTGCATGCAAGCACGCCATTCATTTCCATTGTCATTAAGCGTGAAAAAAAATGGAAATACTCTAAAATACCTCAAACTCATTCAAAATTAAAATGAACACGCATCTCAGAATGAATTCATGCACACAGATAAAGCCACATAGCACACATATAACACGTATAGACACTTAGCCAACTCTAAAGGTATAACTAACCTGATAAAAATCATGGGTGTCACAATAGTAAAGACGGGCACTGGAAGTCAAGATCGAAGAAGAAGAAATTGTATAGGGAAGAGGATTACTTGTCCCAGCCATAGGTATGTGAAGAAGTAGATCCTTTCACGCCTAGAATTCGTTACTTCAACTTCCCAAAAACAAGGATGCCCAGCCATATTAAGATGTATGATGGAAGCGAAGATCCAGAGGATCATTTGAAAATTTTCCAGACGGCAGCAAAAACGAAACGATGGGTCATGCCAACATGGTGCCACATGTTCAACTCTACGCTGACGGGAAACGTGAGAGTATGGTTTAATGACCTTTCGCCTGAATCAATAGATAGTTATGATGATCTGAAGAAAGCATTTCTGGATAATTATCTCCAGCAGAAGAAATGCATTAAAGATCCCATAGAAATCCATAACATCAAACAGCGAGGGGGAGAGTCTACGGAAGACTTTGTGAAAAGGTATAAACTGGAAAGCAGGGATGTCAAGGGGGCTCCAGAATGCATGAGAATCTCCGGATTCGTGCATGGAATTACAAACCCTGAACTCATCAAACGTCTCCATGACAAAATCCCGAAAATAATTGACAAAATGATGAGAGTAACCACATCTTTCCTCAGGGGGGAAGTGGCAGCCTCAAGTCACGAACGAAAGAAAACTGTTTCCACCATAAAAAATGTGAAACAACAAGAGGTTAATCAAAGCAAATTCAAGAAATGAGGCTTTCGAAACCAACAAGATCGGAAAGAGAAGCCGAAGTATCGGTTTACTCGAGCTACTCACTTAAAACTCTTAAAGAAATTTTTCTCTTTAACAAAAGAAAATTCAAAGCTCGCCACCAATGACAACCCTGATTGAGAAACGAACCATGCAATATTTTGCTAGTTTCATGGTGACGTAAAGGCAAAAACACAGACAATTTCAGGCATCATGAGGAAACTATTATAAAGAAATGCTCAAAGCAGGGAAGCTGTCGCACCTGATCAAAGAGCTCAAACAGAACAACGGAAAGGAACAACCTAAGGTGAAAAAGAAAGGAGAAACTTCTGGGAAAGATAAAGCGTTAGCTATCCTAATGGTCCAACCTTGGGAAAGGGTGGCTAGACAAAGGATTACACAGAGCTTTTCTCCTAATCCAGAAATCTTTTTCCCACCCTTAGGGGAAGATGAAGAAACAGAAGGTCTAATGATCATTGAGGGGGAATATGAGGCCACTGTATACACCACATGTACGTGGACGGCGGATCAGCCTTAGAGATTTTGTATGAGCATTGCTTTAGCCATCTCCGTCCGAAAATTAAAAAACAATTGATGATAGCCACTACCCCTTTGATTGGATTTAGTGGTCAGATAATATGGCCAATAGGGAAAATACAATTATTGGTGAAGATTGGAGATGAAGAACACTCCGCTTCGGCTTGGATGAATTTCATAGTTGTAAGGTCACCATCTTCGTACAACAGAATTATTGGAAGACCAGGAGTCGGAAAATTGCAAGCAATTCTGTCAACGGCTCACAGGATGCTTAAGTTCCCGGTAGAAGGAGGAGTAATTACCCTAAAAAGCAGCAGGTTGGTTCCGCTGGAATGCGTGATGGTCTCCGGACCTGAAGGGACCCCTCCGGCTACCAAACCAATAATGGAAGAAAGAGTCAAGGTGGCAATAAACCCAGAATATCCAGAACAAACAGTAATGATTGGCTCCACTCTCACCGAGGAAGGCCGCAATAAATTGTGTGGTCTACTCTAACGCAACCTGGATATTTTTGCTTGGAAGCCTGCGGATATGACCGGCTTCCTAAGACATATTGCGGAACACCACTTGAACATGTGGGAGGGATGTTCTTCGGTTAGACAAAAGAAAAGAGGGCAAGCAACTGATAGAAACCAAGCAATACAGGAAGAAGTAGGGAAACTTGTTGAGGCAAGAATAATAAAGGAAGTACACTACCATGACTGGTTGTCTAACCCAGTGATGGTAAAGAAGCATGATGACAGTTGGAGGATGTGCGTTGATTTCAAAGACCTAAATAAAGCATGCCCAAAAGATGGTTATCCGCTATCGAAAATAGACTAGAAGGTGGAGTCTTTATGCGGATCCCCTTTCAAATGCTTTTTAGACGCATACAAAGGCTATCACCAAATACAAATGGCAAAGAAGATGAAGAAAAAACAGCGCTCATTACCAGCCAAGGAATATTCTGCTATACAAAGATGCCTTTCGGTCTGAGAAATGTTGGGGCAACCTACCAGCGTCTGGTGGATAAAACATTCCACAAACAGATTGGCAGAAATCTCGAAATGTATATGGACAACCTTGTCATCAAAAGCCACGCGGAAGATGAGATAGTCAAAGACATAGAAGAAACTTTTAAAACCCTGAGGGAAATTAACATGAAACTAAACCCTAAAAAATATACTTTTAGGGTAGAGGAAGGAATGTTCTTAGGATACAAAGTCAACACTATGGGGTTGAAGGTATGTCCAGATAAGGTGAACGCCATCTTAAGTCTCCCGTCCTCAAATTGCTTAAAAGACGTGCAAAAATTAAACGGAAAACTCGCAAGCCTGAACAGGTTCTTGGCCAAATCAGCAGAGAAATTATTACCGTTCTTTAAAACTTTGAAAAAATGCATGAAGAAAAGTAATTTTCATTGGACCACGGAAGCTGAAGAGGCATTTAAGCAAATGAAACAGCTAATAGCTGAGCTCCCCATGCTAACCGCGCCACTGGAAAAAGAGGAACTTATTGTCTACTTGGCACGGGCAAAAGAGGCGGTAAGTGCAGTCCTAATGACGGAAAGGGAAGCTAAACAGATGCCCATCTACTTTGTTAGCAGGGCATTAAGAGGTCCGGAAATAAACTATACGTCAATAGAAAAATTAGTGCTAGCTTTAGTGCATGCCAGTAAGCGGCTAAAGAGATACTTTCAAGCACATCCAATCATAGTAATCACGGATCAACCGATACAAGAGGTGTTATCAAGACCGGAAGTAGCAGGAAGGCTACAGAAATGGAGTATCGAATTGGGAGAATACGCAATACATTACAAACCTAGAGTATCAGTCAAAGGGCAGATATTAGCAGACTTCATAGTCGAACGACCAGAAGAGGAATCTTTGGATACTCTGATGGAAGTGGAAGAAGAACTCCCCGAACCATGGATTTCGTTTATAGACAGATCCTCCTGCACAGATGGTTCCGGAGCAGGACTGATACTCACGAACCCAGAAGGGATGGAGTTTACTTATGCTCTAAGATTTAGGTTTGACGCAACAAACAACGAAGCAGAGTATGAAGCTTTGATTACCGGACTAAGGATAGCGGAACAAATGGGCGTTAAAAACCTTCAAGCAAATGTGGATTCACGTTTAGTGTCTAATCAAGTGAACGGAACGTATGTTGCAAAAGAGGCTGACATGATCCATTACCTGGAAAAAGTAAGAACACTTACAAACAACTTCAAGGTATTCTCAACAAACAAGTCCCTATAAGTGAAAACAAAAAAGCCATTGCATTAAGCAAAATAGCCTCTACAAGCTTCGCGTACTTAAGTAAGCAAGTGTTGGTTAAAGAATTAAAAGAAAAATCCATAAGTGAAGTGGAAATATTGGCAGTGGTGGAAGAAG
>BQNB010143833.1:0-16938 GCA_026074375.1 Tanacetum coccineum | reverse complement strand
TCTTTAGAATTTACACTTTAAGTCCTTTTTACCTTGTTTCTTGTCACTCTCCTGCATTTCACCTGAAAACTACAAAACAATAGAAAACATCTCGTTTTCGAGTGTTAGTGAAACATTTACAGGTATTTTAGGGGGTATTTTGCCACCAAAAAGTATTAAATATTTGATATTATCATAGATTAGTGTATATTCTTGTATATTCTGTATATTTTGTATATTTGTTAGTTTAATTGTTTGCTTGTATATTTGTGTGTTTAATGTAATTGTTTTCGTAATACTTTGTTCTAGTCGATAACCCGATACGGCGTATTGATCAATTATAATCAAATACCTTTTATAAATATATATTAATATAAATATAAAATACTTATATAAATATAAGGGGGTAAGAATCAAAAAATCACAATTATAGTAATCCGGGAGTATGATTCCCGGGTCGTTTCCCCAACGAGGAATGCAATTGAAAGTCGAGAGTCGTTTTGAGAATCGATGCTTGAATGGAACAAGATTGATATTGGTTTTCTAAAACTACGGGAAAATTAAGGCAAAAACTTAAAAACACTTAAGGGAAAACAAATTTTAACTAAAAACGCAAACCGGAAATCCTAAACGGGACCTAAAAACCCTAAATTAACAAAATTAAGTCCTAAAATGATCTTTTTGGTTTTTATAAGTCTTAATTAGCTAAAAAGCTAGAACAAAGAAAACTAGACCAAAAACGAGGGAGATTTGAGCTTGAAAACACTAAAAACATGAACGGGATTCAATCCCGTTCTTTAAAAATCAAAATTTTGCAATTTAAACCCTACGGAAGCAAATCTAATTTTCCTAGGTTCTAAATGTTAAAAGAAAATTTTCTAAAAAAGAATTATATTTTTTTGACTTTTTTATAATTTTTTATGAATTAAAAACGATTTTAATGAAATTAAATGTTTAAAAATACTAAACTATTTAATAAAAATCTAAAAAAATTAGCAAAAGTAGCTTGAACAATGCTTATCCTAAGAAAAATAAACCGGGTAACACAGCTTATCAAATAAGCTAAAAACGCCTAATAAGCTAAAAGGCCTAAAACTACTATAAAGAATTAATGTTGCAAATCAAAACTGAAAAAGACCCCAGGGCATGTTGGTAGTGGAGTGTGTGTGTAAAACGTTTGGGTGTGGGTTGAGGTCCCAGGTTCGAGCCTTGCTCACCTGGGGCTTCCCCTAATCCCAAACGTTTTTGTTTCCCATTTTTTTACAACTTTTTAAACCACTTAAAAATAAGCAACTTTTGCAAAACAACCTTTTTTATAAACCTAAAATAAGCACAGAAATAAGCTTCTAAAGTGACAGAGTGCTTATACTATCTAAATGACTTAACTGTTTTAACTTTTAAGACAAATAAGCAAATGCAAAAGAGAAATAAGCTAAATTAGATAATAAGCTATACTAAATGAGCAACAAAGAACAAAAATAAGCAACCAAAATAAGCCACAATAAGCTAAAATAGACAGATTAACTAAAAGGCTATAAAACTTAAAGGTTTTTAAGCTAAAATGCAAATAAGCTCAAATAAGCTTAAACCTAAAGGAAATAAGCTAAATTGAACTTAAACTATCCTAATGAGCAACACTAAACCTAAATAAGCAAAAGAAATAAGCAAATAAGCTCAGATAAGGCAAAGAAGCAAAATTTCCAAAAACAGCAGGCAAACAGCAAAGGGGGTACCTTTGAGCTTAAAAATAAGCTCTTAAACAGATCCTTATGGCAAAAAGGTTTATATCTTTGAAAAGCTTATGCAATAAGCTTCAATAATCAGCAATCAAATAGAAGTTTGAAACAAAGGAAGGCCAAGAAAAAGCTTATTGAAAAGGCTGTTTGAAACAGATTCAACACTTAGAAAACTTTTTACAATCTTCATAAATTACCAATTTTGAGCTTAAAAATAAGCCAACAAACAGATCCTTATGGATCTGTGACCTACAAACAGATTAAGATATGACCTCAAAGAACTTATAGCAACAATCAAAACACAGTTTGAAATTCAGAATAAGCCACAATGAGCATTTGAAAAAGCATTTTCTTCTTTTTTCAAAAACTTAACAATTTTTGACAGGTATGTATCAAAACACAAACACAATTGCAGGACTTAAAGACTTGGTTTCTAACTTCCTTTAAGACTCAAACCAGCACAAAAACATCACAAAATTACAAGATTCAAGGGCTTAATCAAATAAGCAGGTGAAATAAGCTATAAGCTCTCAGATTCAAACAACATGCTATAAAACTTATGATTTTTAGATTCCAACTTAAGCAATGATCAAAAACAGGTTAAAAGACTTTAAAAATGAAGGTTAAATTTCCAAAATGGGTCAAAATAGAACAAGCAATACTAACTATGGGTTAGTACTGCTTGTGCCAAACACCCTTTTAAGTTTTTCAAAGACATTTTAAACTTGATTTTTAAAGATTTAAGCAAACTTTTCCAAATACCAGATGTTTGACAGGTAAATTAGACACTTTTAAACAGGTTCCAACAACAAATAAGCACTTAAATAAGCTACACTAATCAAACAGTATATAAGCTTATAACTAACAGTTTTAACTAAAAACTTGCACAAATAAAATTTAAAAATAAAAAAAAAATATAAGCTAAGCATTTTAAGCACTCAACATCATAAATAAGCAGTAATAAGCATAAATAAGCACAGACAATAAGCAATAATAAGCAGTAAAACAGTAAATAAGCTTAAAAGGTGAAAATGAAAACTTACTAACACCCTTGCTCAAAACAGGGTAAATAATCAAATCTACAAGCTCTAGCTTGTCAAAAGACAAACTAGTAAGGTC
Source organism: Tanacetum coccineum (assembly GCA_026074375.1). Taxonomy (NCBI): domain Eukaryota; kingdom Viridiplantae; phylum Streptophyta; class Magnoliopsida; order Asterales; family Asteraceae; genus Tanacetum; species Tanacetum coccineum. The sequence goes on along the minus strand of BQNB010143833.1, from coordinate 14,104 downwards.
TATAAGCATTTCACAAGCTAGCTTATCATCCAAAGAAGCTGAGGTGTTTAGAGGGGTGGAACTTTTTAGTACTTTTTAAAAATTTTATGATTAAAACAGGAAATAAAAGAGATTAAGCTGTAAAATAAGGTTTAATTCAAGAGACAAAAAGTTAGTGAAGCTTTTAGTAAGATCTACAAGCATGCTTCATAGCTTTTCAGGCTTGACCAAACTTATATAAAATGATCAAACATATATCTTAAAAAACACAAACCTCAAACTTTTCATTAAAAACTTAAACTTTTACAAAGGAAATACAAAATGCTTTAAGACTTGAATAAAAATTACATTCAAAGAGACTACAAACTTAAAAAACACTACTAAAAAAACTCTCATTTCACAAGGGTTAAGCCCTCTATTTATAAGCCGGATAGAAGGACCTAGATCCCTGGCTTGGTTTTCTTGTGTGAGGGGAAAAGCAACATCAATCATGGCCCTTTAAATCATCTTGTGCTTCTTTAAATCATCTTGTGGTTCTTTAAATCAATCATAGCCCTTGATTATTGCACGCAATCATTCCCCAATGATTTCCTTGGATTGCCAACGTGTCAGAGCCAAAAACGTCATCCATTGCATCATTTAAGCTTCTAGAATGTGGGTTTAAGTGGGTTTAACCTCAGGGTAAGTGTAACTTTGGGGGTGGAGGTAAATAGTAACAATGAGGGTTTAGCCGGGTAATGGGGGGTTTTATCCGTTTGTTTGGTGCAGGGTGAGAAGTTTGGTGGATTGGCAAGAATGGTCCCTCCATTTATATGAGTATATTGCGACTTTAGTCTTTAGAGGTACAATTTTGGTCCTTGGAGTTTATAATTGTTTGCACCGTTAGTCCTTAAAAGACTAACGCGGGTGTAATAAAAAATAATGGGTATGGGAGTATAAAGGGATGGTGTTGGGCTCATTGTTGTTGGGCCGGGTATAGAAAGGAATGGACTTGGGCTTTTATTTATGTTTAAGGTTTATAAGTGTATAAGTGGGCTTTCCCGAGCTCAGTTTTCGATGCTCTTTCCAAATCCACTTCCCGGGGTTGACTTTGACTTGATTTGACTTTGACTTTTTGTTGACTTTTGGCTTTGACTTGACTTTTCTTTCACGCTCTTTCCGTTCTCGTGCTCGGTTTTGTCGATTTGGCTTCTATTTTTGTCCTTTTCTTGGATATCCATTTACCTCACAATACAAAGGTATAAAAATACAAATACAATATATTTTTGGTTACTTTTTTAGTTCATTTTAAGTATGGTTTCTTAGCGGGTCAAATCCTGTATGTGTAATTAAAACAATTCCAAATCCCACCATACTCACTGATATTGGCGTGTCATCACGTTTAATGCTATAAGTAAGCACTTAGAAAACTAAGAATCTCAATCCCCCTCGACTAATTACCTCGAAAAGTAGCTAAGTGTTCATCGAAGTGAAATTAAAGAATCAAGAGTTTAGAAAAGCCCCGTTTTTACCATTTTTAAATGTATACACTTATTCCTAATATTTTTGTATTTTTCCTTTTTCTCATTTTTTTAAGCAAATAACTAACTTATTTGACTTTCGTATATCTTTTTCAAACTGTTAGGGATCATTGATCAAGATCATTTCGATCCGAGAATGCCCAAAAAAGGATTAATTCAATTGTCCCGGTTTTTCATCGTTCTAAACCAAGTTAAAACGATAGTCACAGTTAAATATCAGTTAAGATGCTACACTATCTATTTGCAACTTGTGAACTTTTCATCCTAACAATTTATTATTTCTAGGTGAATGTGCTATTTTTGGAATTTAACCCATGGATCACGTTTTGAAAAATTCGATTTGCTTCAAGTTCCACCCTGATGAATAATGGTTTAAGGCAGAGATCATCCCTTGTAGCGAATTTGGTCTTCGCGGCACCACATCCAACCTTGAGGCTATTGTGACCAGGCTTTTGACACCCATTAGGAGGACTAGTTAGTATCGGGATCTACGGCCTTAGGTTTCAAAAACTCTCAAGTTTCCCGTTATACATAGCTTATTATAAACTTAAATGAAATAGTCAAAAGTTTCAAATGATATTTATAATTTAACAAAATGAGATTATTTATTAACTCACACTTAATATTTAAAACATGACAAATGTTAGCCGTATCATTATTAAGCCCTCGGGTCCTTTTAAAACTTGGCCACTCGGTATGCGAGCCACCATGGTCCAGGAGTTCTTATTCGACTCGGTGATTTCCTTTTTGACCTTTTTAGGAAGGTGGAAACATTCGGTTGTTTGAAGCCGGCAAGATGCAGCAAACTTTTATCAGTCTCGGATTTTTATTCTTACTATGGGCTTTCTTTAGAAGGCTGTAACATCGGTTGTGAGCCGGCAAGATACATCAAACTTTTATCAGCCCACAGTTTATTATATATTTTTTATCATTTTTTTTATTAATTATATAGAGAAGACTTCTTTTTGGAAAATTCAAGTAAAAGTTTGAACTAAGACTAAAATTTTTGCTATATACTACATAAAAAATTGTTGTGATTTTAAGTTTAATCTTCAAAAATAGCACGTATTATTAATCCGGTTAGAAGCTTATGAGAAAAAAAGCCACAAATTCTAACATATGAGCTTGTAAGATTTCCAAATAATCCTTGTTTAGCATTCAACTCACAATTAACACTATCATTTCTCATTCTTCGCGATTTTTTCAGCGAACGCTTGACCTAAACGTTAAGGAACAAGCTAGAGCTCAACACGCTCGATCGGGTCAAAATTTATTCTCATTCAACCCAGCAGGAAAGTCAAAATTGTGACAAAACACTTATTTTATTTTTGTAAATTTTTAAAAAAATTTCATTTTTTTGAAATTTTGGTGGTAAAAACTGAATTACCGCGAATTACATACAGTGCAGAATATTCAATTCAATAGATCTCCCCCCCCATACTAGAAATTTAAACATTGTCCTCAATGTTCAAAGAAGGGTTCTCTACGTAATTTCCTAAGCGTTTATTAATTATGCTTAAAGTATAACGTTTAGTCGATTTAGATTTGATATTGGATTTCCCAAAATGAAGCTGAGGTTTGAAGCTCTTGTGGATCGAAGACAAAACCGCGTGAGCACGAGAGGCTTCAAAAATCCGGGACAATCTTGGACAATCACAAAAACACAAGCAAACGAGAAAGGAAAGAGGCACACCTCTAAAAAAACACTTATTCATTACTACATAATATGACTACGGATAAGCATGGGGTACCTCCCACGAAGCGCTTGTTTAGGGTCACTAATCTTGACCCAATCCCTGAATTCATTTGTCCTTGGGGAAGGTTTAGAGATCTGGGACAACCAATTTTGGTACGTCCCCTCCAAAGTAGTGCTTAATTCAATGACCGTTCACCTTGAAATTGGCCGGAGTTTGAGATATAACTAACGGTGCTTATGGATAGACTTGTGGTAATGGTGTTCGCGTTCGGACCAACGGGATTCAAATTGCCCGGAGTAACATCTTCAATCTAGAGTTAAAGAGGAGGACTTGATCACCGAGTTTGAAAACGTGGTTTTTGATTTTTGAGTCATGGATCCTTTTTGTTTTCTCTTTATAGATCAAAGAATTCTCATAGGCATGATCATGAAGTTCATTTAGTTTATTGAGTTGAATTTTACGATGATCACCCGCAGTCTCAAGGTCAAAGTTTGCATGCTTCAAGGCCCAGTAGGCTTTGTGCTCGGCTTGGATAAGTAGTTGGACTGCCTTTCGTATCCAGCTTGTATGGGGTACACCCAATGGGTGTTTTGTAAGCTGTACGGAAGGCCCAGAGTGCGTCATCTAGTTTATCCGACCAAGATGCACGGTTCTCGCCCACGATCCTTTCAAGAATTCGTTTCAAGCCACGATTAGATACCTCAACTATGCCCAACTTGTTTGTGGGTAATACGCTGGGAGGTAGGTGGAGAGGGACGGTGTGTTATTTCCGTATTTAAGATGACCATTTGCAAACTGGTCATTGCAAAAAATGGGTTCAATGTTTCACTTTTGATAGCACGAGGGGCACAGAATCGGGCGAAAGAGAGATTTTTAAGAAAATTTGCAAACACTCGGGCGTAGTAGTTTGGTGGGGAGCGCTTTTTCTTCTATACCATTTTGAAAAGTAGTCAACCGCACGATGTATGTATTTGTTCCTTCCAGTTGGAAGACGTGAATGGCCCCATGAAATAGATGCCCCACACGTCAAAGATTTCGCAAACTTGGATAGAATTTTAAAGCATTTCATCACGCTGCAAAATTTTTCCTTGACGCTGGCACGAGTCGCAATTTTTTACCAACTCGTGTGGATTGTAAATAGTGGGCCAAAAGAAAACCGGCATCAAAGACCTTTTTGGCGGTGAGATTTGCACCATGATGTCCGCGGTGGGTCCATTGTTGGAAGCTTCGAGGATGGTCGAGAGCTTCATTTGCCGTGCACACACCGCCAGATCATTGTTCCGCATACATTTTTTGAACAAGATGGGGTCATCCCAAAAGTAGTGTTTCAACTAATCCTTGAAAACACTGTTCTTTTGTTTTGGACGACATCTCCTGTAACAATGAAATTCCCGCGTTGGTAATTTGCATAATCAGCAAACCCGGCAGGTACTTGAGTCACACGAATAAGTCACCATGTTGGAGTGTCTCTGAGAGAAACTTTTCATTTACCTCCTTTGGGTCGAGCACATTTTCATACAGATTTTATAATCGGGAAAGATGATCGGCCGCGAGATTCTCGGCTCCTTTTGTATCAATTACTTTGAATGTGAACTCTTGAAGGAGGAGAACCCACTGGAGCAATCTCGCCTTGGAATCTTTTTTAGCAAAGAGATATTTTAGGGCGGAGTGATCCGTATACACTATGCTCTTGTTCATGATGAGGTAAGATCAGAATTTTTCAAAGGTATACACCACGGCTAACATTTATTTCTCCGTCGTGGTATAATGCGATTCCGCCTCGTTCATTGTTTTACTAGCATAGTGTATAGGCCTAAAGTATTTTTCACGACGTTGCCCCAAGACTGCACCTATGGCAAAGTCACTTGCATCACACATAAGCTCAAATGGTAGGTCCCAGTCTGGGGCAATCAAAATTGGAGCTTCGGTAAGTTTTTTCTTTAATGTTTCAAAAGCTTGAATACATTCATTGGAGAATATGAACGGAGTATTCTTCTCAAGAAGATGAGTCATCGGTCGGGAAATTTTGGAAAAATCCTTAATGAACCGTCGGTAGAAACCGGCATGATCGAGAAAACTCCGAACACCCTTAACAGTGGGGGATGATGGTAATTTGCATTCACATCGACTTTGGCTTTTGATCAACCTCAAATTCCTTTTTTGTAATCTTATGGCCAAAGGACAATGCCTTCCTTAACTTATAAATTGACTCTTCTCCCAATTAAGACCATAGATGGTGTCTTACACCTTTGAAGCATTTGTTCTACACGATGTGAGAAACAATTTTCGAATGAATTCCTAAAGACCGAAAAGTCATCCATGAAGACTTCCATCGTTTTTTCGATCATATCATGAAAGATAGCCATCAAACACCTTTGGAACGTGCCAGGTGCATTGCATAAGCCATAAGGCATGCGGCGATAGGTGAACGTTCTGTAAGGACACGTGAATGTTGTCTTTTCTTGATCATGAGGGTCGATGGGAATTTGAAAGTAACCCGAGAAACCATCGAGAAAACAATAGTACTCGTTTCCCGCTAATCTCTCGAGCATTTGATCCATAAACGGTAGTGGAAAGTGGTCTTTACGGGTGGCTTCATTTAACTTTTGGTAGTCAATGCATACACGCCATCCCGTAACCAATCGAGTCGGAATTAACTCATTTTCATCATTTTCAACAACGGTAAAGCTACCTTTTTTAGGTACGCAATGTACGGGGCTTACCCAAGGACTATCCGAGATCGGGTAAATTAATCCGGCGTCAAGAAGTTTTTCAACCTCCTTTTTGATGACATCGTGGATCTTGAGATTTACCCGTCTTTGGTGTTCAACCGCCAGTTTGTAGTCCTCTTCCATAAGAATCTTGTGAGTACAAAATTCCAAGTTAATACCCTTGATGTCAAAGAGTTTCCAAGCGATGGCTCGCTTGTGTGACTTTAAAACCTTTATGAGAGCGGCTTTTTCCTGGACACTCAAGTCTTTAGCAATTATGATAGGCAACTTATTGTCGCCTTCCAAAAATATGTATTCGAGATGAGGAGGTAAGTCCTTGATTTCGACTTCGAGAGGTTCATCAATTAAAGATTTATCAGTTTTAGCTTCACAAACTTTAAGTTCTTTTTTAATTTTAAGCAAATAGTTTCCTTGAGTGGGAGGGGATAATGATGGATCATCATTGAGAAATGATTCAAGAAGAAGAATATCCCCCTCCGGGTCATAGTAAAAGTCATCAACTTCCGGTGAAGTTGGATCATCTTCAAGGAGCGAGGAGTATGCATCGACTTCTCGAGTGATGAAATAATTTCCCCGAAGGAGTGAGAGTCGAGAGAAGAGGTAGAAACGATCGGGTCATAATAAGGAGTGGGATTGGCCATTCCGATCACATCGGAGAAACCGAGAACTTCTTGAGAATACTCCTCACAAGCCATTTCAATAAAGTCGATTCGGTTCGCCGTCATTATATCGTAATTAGTGAGTATCTCTAAAGTTTGGTCAAGTTGAATGTTACGGCTTCTTTTTCCAACACGAAGAGTTAATCTCCTTCGGTTTCTATACATCAATCATAGCACGTCGGTCTTTAAGAAGGGATTCCTGGATGGAGATTTTAGGGGGAATCGGGGATTACTGACATCAATGGTCGGCAGGAATTTTATCGTTCTACTTTTTCGTCGATCATCTTCGGCTGATACGATTGGTTGGGTAATCAAAACGCGTCCGCAAGTTCAAGAGTCATACAAGTAGAGTGAGATCCGGAAGAGAAAGCTTTTTCACACGGATCATGGCATGAGATTTATTGCTAGCGCAAGATCGGCCAAGGCTAAGTATCTCGTTCCCATTTCCGAGGATAAAATCACATGGTATAAGAATTTGATGGGGTCTTAAGTTCTTTCGGGTCAACTTGTTGAGGATAACCGTCCGAAAAACATGCTATTCAAAGGAGTTCGAGCCATTTCACTTAATTTGTTTCTTTGTTTCCAATTAAAGCTTTAGAGTCGACAGCAAATTTTGGCATAAGAATCAATGCAATCCGTGAGGCTGATATTCGAACACTCAAAATCTCTTTAGAATTTCGTAGAATTTCTCTAATTTGTCGTTAGCCGTTTTACGAGCCTTTCATCATTCAGTCTTGACGGATATGGAATTGACGGTTTCGGGTTCAGGCATTCGGGAGCAATAGGGCAGCAACATGCGGGCTTAGAATTTGGTACTTGAGGTTGAACTTGGACAACAGGAGGTTGATTTGGACGTCTTTGGTACTTCCGTTATTAGTAGGAGGCACCGTGTCCTTTGTCACCTCGGTTTCACGTTCCACTACTTTAGGAGGAGAAGAAGAAGTAGTAGGAATCGTGGGTCCTTGATAAGCAACACCGCTTCGGGTGGTAATACCCTTCAAATTCTACCTTTGGGTTAGTATTGGTATTCTTGAAGTTGTTCCTGAACCTGAAGTAGAAGCGGTATTGGAATTTACGAATTTGGAAAGCATGTCCATTAAATTGGTCATTGATTTTGGTTTTGCATATTTCTCATAACTGCATCATTAGCTTTGACGTAATTTTGAAAGTCATCCTTCGACACACCTTGTGTTTGCGGAGCCGGAGCTTGGTAAGGTGGAGCTTGGTGAACCGGGGGTTGATTAATCGGAGGTCGATAAATTTGGCTTTGGTTGTAATTATTCCCCTGGTTTTGGTTATAGCGGTTTTGGTTATTTTCCTTGGTTTTTGTTGAAGGGAGGAAAACCGGGCATGTCAAATTTGATTAGCAATCGTGGCTCGTAACCGGTATTTCATTGATTAGAAGTTTAGCTGCGGCTCGGTACTTTCTGGAAACATTCTCTTGGATTTTTGTCACGATACACGATTGCCATCGGTGGCAGAACAATTTCGGTAAGATTGGAGTACTCCACAAGTAACACAACTTTCTTCCGACCGTCTTTCTACGGGTGCTGGAGCTTGGGTTTGGTTTTTTTTATCGAAGAGAAGGTAAAGGCTTTCACACATTCTTTAAGTTCAAGGCTAACATCGAGAGACATTACCGAGGGAGGAAAGTGCTCGAAACTCACTTTGAGGCTACAACGGTTTGTTACGTGAATTAAGAACTTTGGATTTGCTTTAATGATTTAGGCAATCACGGGGCATGTTATCCAAAAAGTTACCACCCCGCGGGACAATTCATACGAATCTTGTTCATTTGAGTTCAATGCATCTTATAGAAAGTATCGATGTTGATTGTCACTCTAAAAATCAATGACCGATGGGCCATGCCTGAAGGAGTTTCATTGAATCCCGGGTACATGACTCGTAGAATTTCATCAAATCGTTGTTGTAATCTCGTGATTTCATTTTGAAGATTTGTTGTCTTGGATGAGGGAAAAAATTTGTGATGAATTTCGATATAGATCATCCATGTTAGAATCGATTCAATGGGGCGGTTCTTTCTCAATCAAATCGGGCTTGCACCCTCGAGAGAAAATAGGAAAATACATAAAGACTTTACTGACGTACTCGGGACGTTCGAACTTCATCGTAGATGGTGATCTGTTGAAATAACAGATGTGGCATGTGGGCTTCGCTTTGTCAGGTTCGTAAGGAATTGTTTTGTTTTGATCGACTGAGGGTACGCAAGCAAATGCTTAAGCTCAAAGTTGTCTGCGGTGATTTTGGGCACAACGATGGCATCCTCGTAACCCACAGTATGTGTTTCGAGCAATTGAAGCCATAGTACGAGTTATCATCAATCTAACTACGGGAGGAGCTTGATTTTCAATTGGTTCAAAAAGATTAAATGGTTCAACCAAAGTCGGGCTGACTTGTTGTTGTTGACGATTAGAATTACGAGATTGAGAACGAGTGCGCATGCACTAAAATTTAAAAAGAAAATTTATACTAATTTTTTTTGGTTTTTTTTTATTTTTGATTTTTTTTGGTTTTTTCAACAATGTATTCACAATAAATTTTAATAACGGACAATGAGATAAGACACTTAAACCTAATAATCAACTCGCCACTTCTCGGTAGCTCTTTAAAAGAATATACGCACAAGGAGTTTGTTTAAACTTTAAAAGATTGTGTTCGTACCTTCGCCGAGGTCACAAAAGGTAAGTTTTTGATTCGGGAACTTATTAATGGATAATACTTCAGTTGAAAGTATTATATGTTGGTGTTCTTTTACTAACTTGGTAAAAAAAAATATTCTTTTTATGGATAATGTTTTTATATTTTGCGTTTTTTTTTTGTTTTTTTTATATTTATATATATACTAATAAAAGAAAAATCTTTTTGTATTTTTTTTATATGAAAATATGCAATTTAACTTCACGCGGAAGGATCTTCAAACAAAAATTTTCAAACGGCTTTAACAATCGGATACAACCCTCCCCGGCAGCGGCGCCAAAAACAGATCGATTCTATGTACCTTTTAATAATAAATAATATATTAAATATATAATCTTATATGGAATATATAAATATAGAGGGTAAGAATCAAAAAATCTCACAATCTTATAGTAATTAATCCGGTGAGTATTGGATTCCCGGGTCGTTTCTCCACGAGGAATGCAATGAAGTCGAATGACGGTTTGATAGTCAACTGCTTTAATGGAACAAAATGGATTTGATTTTCTAAATCTACAAGGAAAAATAATGCATTCTATACTAAAAGACAATTAAGGCACTCAAATTTAAAGTAAAAATGCAAAACAGGAATCCTAAGAACGCGCTAAATTATCAACTAAGGCAAAATAACCCTAAAAATGTTTTTGAATGAAAACCTCAAATATGACCAAAGAAAATTTTCTAAAAAGAATTATATTTTTTTGACTTTTTTATAATTTTTTATGTAACTTAAAACAATTTTATGAAATTAAAATGTTTAAAAATACTAGACTATTTATAAAAAAAACTAGAAAAATCATGAAAAGTAGCTTGAACAGTGAGGAGTCTAATAAAAATAAGGTGGGAAAAACAGCTTATCGAATAAGCTGTTAAATAAGTTAAAAATGGCTTATAAGCTAAACAGATAAAATACTATAAAGATTCAATTTTGCAAGATAAAGACGAAAAAGACCCCCCCCACCCCCAGGCAAGTGGTAGAGTGTGTTGTGTGTAAAACGTTTGGGATAAGGGTAGAGGTCCCGGGTTCGAGCCTTGCTCACCTGGGGCTTCCCCTAATCCCAAATGTTTTTGTTTTCTATTTTTTTACAACTTTTTAGAAAAACACTAAATAAGCATTTTTTACAAAAACACTTTTTTATAAACTAAGAATAAGCACGAAATAAGCTAAGAAAATAGACAGATTAAGGCATCTTATTTTTTTTTTTTTTTTTTACCATATTAAGCTATAAAATGGCAAAAAGGCTAGGCTTAAAAAAAGAGCAAATAAGCAAATGACAAAGCAAGATAAGCAAACACAGATCTCAAGACAACCTTAAAAAGCAAATAGGAACAAAATTTAGCAAATAAGAACAATTATATAAGCCAGAAATGAGGCTTTAAAACTCAGCAGTACTAACTTTTAAGTTAGTACTGCTAGTTAAACAATTAAGTCCGATAGCTAGGCTTAATAAAAGCAAATAAGGCACAATAAAAATTAAGAAATAAGCAAAGGCAGTAATAAGCTACACTCAATAAGCAACGAAGAACAAAAATAAGCAACCTAATAAGCCTAGTATGAGCTTATGAACTAAACAGTGCTAACTTTTAAGTTAATGCTGCTAGTTAGTAACATAAGACTGCTAGGCTATTTTCTAACTTAAATAAGCTAAGGCAAAGCAAATGGCTTATAATCAGCTTATAGGCTAGTCCTAATAAGCATGAACAAACAAAAATAAGCAAAGAGTTTAAGCTATTGAAAGCAAATTAGACATAATACTTAAAAAACTATAAAGACTAAGCTCTAAACTAAAGGAAATTAAGCTAAAGGGGATTTATACTAACCTAATAAGCTATACTAACCTAGAATAAGCAAATGAAATAAGCAGATAAGCTTAAATAAGCTAATGAGTCTTTTGGTCAAAACTGATAAGCAAAAAGGCCATTAGGGACTTTTCTAGCTTAAAAATAAGCTAGCAAAAGGATCCTTATGGCTTAGTGGCTTATACCACTAAGAAGAAAGGTCAAAAAGCTACAATAAGCTACAAAGAAAAAACAATTTAAAATTCAGATAAGAACTTAAAAAGCTTCATGAAAAGGCTAACTCACACTGACTCAACACTTAGACAAATTTTTGATAACTTTTGCAATCTTAACAAAACACCACTTTTGAGCTTAAAAATAAGCACACAAACATATCCTTATGAACTTTTAACCTACAAACAGATTGACTTTAGACCTCAAAGAACAATAATCAACACTCAAAAAGGAGTTTGAAATTCAGGATAAGCGACAATGAGCAAATGAAAAAGTATTTTCTCAAACTTTTTGAACACTTAGCAATCTATGACAGTTTTGGCAAAAACTCAAAACAACAATTGCAGGCTTTAGAGCTAAGTTCCTAACTTGTTTTAAGACTTGCATAAACACAAAATCATCACAAAAACTCAAGTTTCATAGACTTAATCAAATAAGCAGGTGAAATAAACTATAAGCTCTCAGATTCAAACAACATGCTATAAAACTTATGATTTTTAGATTCCAACTTAAGCAATGATCAAAAACAGGTTAAAAGACTTTAATATAATAAAGGTTAAATTCCAAAATGGGTCAAATAGAACAAGCAGTTCTAACTAGGGTTAGTTCTGCTTGTAGCCAAACACCCTTTCAAGTTTTTCATATGATATATTAAACTTGATTTTTTAAAGATTTTAAGAAAACATTTCCACAAGAACAGATGTTTGACACGGTAAAATTAGACACTCTTTAGATGCGAATCTCCAAACAACAAATAAGCACTTAATAAGCTTACATCTAATCAAAACATTTTATAAGTTATAACTACAGTTTTAACGAAAAATCTGCACAAATAAAATTTAAACTATAAGCTAAGCATTTTAAGCACTTAACATCATAAATAAGCAGTAACAAGCATAAATAAGCATGAATAAGCACAGACAATAAGCAATAATAAGCAGTGAAACAGTAAATAAGCTTAAAAGGTAAAAATGAAAACTTACTAACACCCTTGCTCAAAACAGGGTAAATAATCAAATCTACAAGCTCTAGCTTGTCAAAAGACAAACTAGTGAGGTCTATAAGCTCTTCCCAAGCTAGCTTATCATCCAAAGAAGCTGAGGTGTTTAGAGGGCTGGAACTTTTTAGTACTTTTTTAAATTTTTATGATTAAAACAGGAAATAAAAGAGATTAAGCTGTAAAATAAGGTTTGATTCAAGAGACAAAAAGCTTAGTGAAGCTTTTAGGTAAGATCTACAAGCTGCTTCATAGCTTTTCAAGGCTTGACAACTTATATACAAAGGAAATACAAAATGCTTTAAGACTTGAATAAAAATTACATTCAAAAAGACTAAAAACTTAGAAAACACTACTAAAAAAACTCTCATTTCACAAGGGTTAAGCCCTCTATTTATAAGCCGGATAGAAGGACCTAGATCCTTGGCTTGGTTTTCTTGTGTGAGAGGAAAAGCAACATCAATCATGGCCCTTTAAATCATCTTGTGCTTCTTTAAATAAATCATAGCCCTTGATTATGTCCGCAAGTCATTCCCAATATGATTTCCTTGGATTGACAACGTGTCAAGCAAAAAAACTGTTATCCATTGCATCATTTGTGTGTAGACAAAGTGGAGAAGAAAGGGGAATAGTGTTGTTTGTTATTTGACGGGTAGTGAGGACATAGACCCGTTTGGTGTAGGAAATGATGAACAGTTGTTCCCGGGTTATTTTGAAGTTTGGATAATGTCAGGAAAGGTCCCTGAAAGTTATACATTGTATTGCAAGTATAGTCCTATGGTGGTACAACTTTAGTCCTTGGAGTTTATAATTGTTTGCACCGTTAGTCCTTAAAGGACTAAAAGGGGTGTAATAAAGGGGATGTGGTTAACGGGGTTATAAGGGGGTGTTAACAGGTGTTGGTTTGGGCTAGTGTTTGGGTCGGGTATAGCTTAAAAGGACTTTGGGCCTTGTTGAAAGGTTTAAGGTTTATAAGTGTATAAGTGGGCTTTCCCGGGCCCACTAGGTGGGTACGGGTGGGCCCACTTTTGACAATTTAGGTTTTTGGGTTCGGTTTTCGATGCTCTTTCCAATTCCACTTCCCGGGGTTGACCTTGACTTGATTTGACTTTGACTTTTTGTTGACTTTTGGCTTTGACTTGATTTTTCTTTACGCTCTTTCCGTTCTCGCGCTCGGTTTTGTCGATTTGGCTTCTATTTTTGTCCTTTTCTTTAGATATCCATTTCCTGCATAATACAAATGTAAAACATACAAATACAATGTATTTTTGGTACGTTTTTAGTCATTTAAGTTCGTTTTTAGAGGTCAAATGTATGTGTAATTAAACACATACCACGTATCCACTTCCATTGGATTGTTAGGATTGATAAAAGTGACGATCTTATTGAGATAAAAGTCTTGTAAAAAATAGAGAAAGAATATTGTGTAATAGGTTAGGTGAAAGGTTCGTGACTAAAATAAAGTCACGAGACCCGATAAATAGTTAAAGTCTAAAAGAGAAGAGCTCCATGCTCATTCTTGTAATTGGGTATAAATACCCCTCCACCACCTCATTTGTGAGGTGTGTTTTCTAGGTGTCTTGTGTGTGTTCTCTTAATCTCATTCTATCTTTTCTCTAATCCTCCTCCTCTCTCTTTCTCTCTCTACTTTCTAATCTTTCTCTCTCTAGACTAAACACTCTATTGCTTATTGATCCTGAATTCAAGACCTCACAAGTGGTATCAAGAGCCGAGGAGCGATATTGTGTGTTTTTCGTGTCTTTTTTGCTGAATTTAAGCTTATTTTGTG